>JAWQRP010004620.1:0-11648 GCA_033557875.1 Quadriops clusia | reverse complement strand
TTCTACATGTATTTAATAACTCATGTTTTTGTAGTTAACACCTGATGATGGGTATATAACCCGAAACCGGTTGTGTTTTTTAAAAAATAAATAGTTGAAGTACAAAATACTTATATCATTATATTAAAAATATTTATGTGTACACAAAAATAAAACCTTCTGAATAGGCAAATGTATAAATATGCAAGACACTAAAATAAATATCTTGAAACCCAAGATTATGATATATAAATATATAAAATTATCCTTATAAAATTACCATGTAAATAATTCTTTCAAATTTAAATTAACTATAGATAAACTTGACGGACGTCCGATTTCTGCAAATCGGGTGATTCTAGAACGTGTGCGATTCTCAATTGGATATTTTTTAAAGATTGTGAAGTTGAGGAATTGACCTGATCTTATAGAATGTCGCTACTAAACCGACTTCTTCTCTTCATTATTGACGTCCTTTGGTGGTCTTAATTTACATACTTGAAGAAATGGTTTTAAAATCAGATAACCCTAAGCAACACCAAATACTGTTTAGCATTTTGAGTTTTGACGCTGTTACAAATGACATATTTACCTAACCTAATTTTGTACTATTCAAGGCCGTGGCCGAAGGTGTCGCGTCGCCGAATTTTAAGTTCAATATCTTGATTTTGACGCTGTCATAAATGACTTTTAATTATTTAATTAACCTAACTATCAACTATTCAAAGCCCTTACTGACGGAGCGGCGACATTTTGGGTAATTTTTTCGCTCCACTGAGAAAAATGATTGCTTGACATCACAAACTATTAGTTGTTGAAACATTTTTAATCGTTTAAAGTTGAGAATGTGCTTTAAGAGCTTCACCAATAAATAAGATAGGATACCTTACATTATTATATATACATGCAATTCATTACTTCTCTTGTATATACGAATCGGAAGCAAACTGATATTTGATAAATCAATTTATTCATTTTTATCAGTGTAGTTTTCGTTGTGGACGGTCAGACAGATCCACAAATCCACAGATCCACCGATCCACAGACAGACAGGCAGAATAGGGATTTTATATATTAGATGTCTATATCATTTTGCCAAATATGTATGAACGTGACTAAGATTATTATAAGCAAATAAGTACCTAGTATATAATTTCTTACTTACGAATAAAGTATTTGTAGAAAATATTGTTAAAAGCGTCGTTCAATGCGACTATTAAAGGACCAAGCGCCCGTTTGTTCATTCATTTGTTGAGTTAAAATAGAGCGGTTTCCCAACTCTCCTTTTTGGTTTTCCAAAGAGGCACGTCAAGTATGAATATTTGAAAACAATGCGGGAATTGTCGGAAGCCAAAGCCAACAGGAAGTTGCTTTTTCTTTTTAGTAAGGTCCAGTAATTTAGTTGGAAGTTGCCAAATTAAAATTATCTTTCGTCACTTTAGAAATAAGTCATTTAACTGTTTAGTCAGAGCCGCGTCAAGTAAAAGCTTGACGCTAATTACACGAGAAAGAAATAGTGTAGGACGAGTATAGATACTGTTTGGCTTGCGGTATGGAGAATCCGAAAAGCACGCTAGAGCTAGTCGGTCACAATTTCATTTTGTTTTCATTTTTAAATTTGCTTTAGGCATATACCTATTTTTCCGCATGATGAAACCGAAAAGAAAAACAATTAAACTGAAATTATGTAAAATTATACTTATCGCTAATAAGGGAAGCTCAAGGTAATTAATTAGCAAGGAGCTTTATATGCGTTGCTACTGATGATGGCGCTTAATATCACCTGTATTTAAAGAGAATTCCCTCGCGTTGCCAACGTCAGTGAGTTAACACTTCTTTTCGCACTCTTAATTGCTGGCCATAATTACACGATACGTGCAAATTATATCAACGGCAGCCCGACGATGCATTACTTATTGAGATTATCGTTTCAGTGTCCAGTGGCGTGCGTGTTAACTACCCAATAAGAGGCAATCAGTGGCTTGTCACTGAGCGTTACACTACTCGCGACGCAAGGAGTGATGGATTGCTCTTCTTGCAGCCTTTCTAGGGTTGCCAACTTGTTGGTTGTTTAGTTGTTCCAGTTGTCGACGTTGTTTGGGGGTGTTTGCTTCCCGTAGGTTTCTGCTATCTTTATATAACTGTCGGATGATTTCAAGTTTCGGTTTTTGCACTTAAAGTAATTGTCTTTATACTCGACCGACCCTTTTCCGTTTAAATAAAACTAGAAAATTGATAAGCGTATATTCAGTTTAATTGCCTACCTAAATCCATAAACCTTTTGTTACGAGCTTTTTTAGTACTTTTTATCTATACTTACACAATTGGCGGAGGCGCGCGGTTAAATCTTGTTACAAATACGTACCTACGTATACAGTTCAAGTAATACCTCCATAACATTCATTCAAGTTGGTTGATTTGAATTTATTTTGAAAGAGAGGCAGATGATGTTCTCTGATCGAAAATATAAATTCCCAGGCAGCAGAAGCGCATGGGAATAACCAGTAGATCCGCATACCAATTTACAAAACAAAGTGCACAAATTGCAAACTTGACAGAGATATACAGCGAACACCTATACATGTAGTTCGAAATAAGCTATAAAACCAACGGCGGTCACTTTGCATTATTAAATGAAATTCATTGAGGAGCGGGCAATTTGCGGATGAGACTGGTGCGAGGTTCGCGAAGGCATTATTTTCCGAGAAGGCAGAGGCAGCGGCAGCGACTCCGTCAAAATCAATCATTTAAAGAAACCAATTAGAGGAACGATTTTATTTTATAATAAAAAATTGTAAAATAAGATTCCGCATGACATATGAGGCACATTCATAAACGTAGACACAGAAACACGGCCTCTCATCAAATCTATGCATTCCTCTCGAATCATGTTTACGTCTTATAATTACCTCCAGCGATACAAATTACAAAGTACGGGATGGGTTTTTGTGTCGGCCTCGGCGAGCAAGGAAATACATTTGTCCAGCGATTGCTAGATACTTATTAGCGGCTGACATTCGATTTGTCTTGTCTCCGGCTGCCTGAGCGATTGCGGGCGGAGTTGAGGGTCGGTGCTGCAGCAGTCTCGCCGGTCGATGCCTCTCTTCGTTCTTTTCCTCGGCCTTAGTCATACCCATAGCCATAGCCATAGCCATCGCCACAGCCAAAGCCACTCGATGGACGAAACATCTTCGTCCGGCAGGACACACTCGATGGATGAGCACACCAATTTGGCAATTTCTCAGCCCTGAGCTAATGATGGATTTTCAAAAGAGCAAACGGTAAAATGAAAACAGGAAACGATTTGCGGTTTACATTTTTACTGGAAATATCAAGTGTCGTAACGAAAGTAAGATTGATTATTTTAACTGCACGCTCCGTATAATTTTACCCACTTTTGCACAAAGACCTTCTCATGAGAGATTTCTGGATAGTTTCCGCCTGTCGCGAATTGATTTTATTTAATTCTTTCGTTGCGTTTGCTGAAAAGCCACATTTATCTTGTGTGCCCTTCTCCCCGAGAAATTACCTTATTTTGAGAAATTACAATTTCAAGCTTTGAATTCCTGAGTTTATTGAGTTTTTAAATGATACCCGCGGTTGCGTGCTCTAGCCATTCCACATTACCGCCCGAGCATTCATATCACACAAATATTATCTTAATATTCAAACAATAAATGCCAATGCTGTAAAAATAAAATCGAGTTAGGAGAGCATTAACGATTTTATCAGGCGGTCTGCCATAGAAGGTAGCACAACTAATATAATAAATTAAAAAGGCGTAAGTGAAAATAAAATTGATGGAGTTAATGATAGTTACAAATTGTGGAGTAAATTTATTAGTCTGAGCATATGTCTACATAACTTTATTTATTACACAAGTTCTAATGGTCTAGATAATACAAAAAAATAACTAGTCGTATATAAAATTGCCTTGCATTAACCGGCAAGGTGTTTAATTCCATTCTTCGAAATGCCAGAATTTTTTTCTCTTATTCTTCACGTATAAAAGTTAAATTTGAACGCTTTTTTTATTCCTAATTCTTAAATTAACTCGATAATAGAGTTACAATTTACACATATAAGTAGAGAGAATTTTTTTCTCACGAAGGTATATGTCATATTTACTATGCAATACTTTTAATCCACGAAAAATGTGAATTTCAAGGCATCTTCCATTAACTTTAATTCTTACTGTATATCTGCTTTGAATAGCAAATTTACATATATAATCTACTACAAGTTTTGAAAACAAATGAGTTGCAGAACTTTAGATTCTAACGTTTAAACTGCTTAGTAAAGCAGTAGTAAATGTTGTACATAGAGTATTTTTCAGATATTTTTCAGGTGACTAAACGGACGCTGTTGATTTTATAACCTATTTGCAAATCGTTCCGTTTACTTTGCTTGGTATAATTTTGCAGTTGTGAACATAGGTACGAAACTCTACACCTAATTCAGCTCGCAGCCTTAGGTTGCAAGGGAAAAATTACATTCAGACAAAAACATTCACTTCACCAAATGATGGGAGCTGGAACAAAAAAATAATTAAAGTGAGATATTTCCATCGTGAGGTGAAGCCAAAAAGTTCGTTACGTCAGCTTATCGTCTCCGAGAGTGGCTTTGGTCGTATGCGAGCAGCAGAGAAGACTTGAGTTATATTTTTTAATAAATCTTAGGTACAACAAAAGGCTGGAATACTTTATATATTATAAGAGTTTTATTTTAGTTCTCGGAGCATGTAAGACAGCACAGGGCATGTCTTTGGTGCGCTGTAACAGAGCCGGCATCGCTCGGAGGCAAGAGTATAAAAACTCCGGTTCTTGTGACGTGAGATGGATCATTTTTCAAATCGCTTGCGGCTCAGCTAGGATGTTTTGATGCGGGTCCGCGACTACGGATAACTCAAACTTGCGTCTAAGATATGTGTCTGTTAAAAGAAACGTGAGAGATAAGGACAGTAGCTGTTTCGCTTGTCCCCTCACCGGAACTCGATTCAGAGTGAGTGTGGAGTGGAAACAGGGTCGCCTAACAAAAACCTAAGAAAAATCGTCTTTATAAAGATGATAAAAGCACGTCTTTGCATGTTATGTGACAAACACGGAGTGAGTGACTGAGATATTCTACTAGACATTTCATTGTTGACGACTTTGTTCGACGACGACGTTGCGCCGATTTTTAAAACGCGGATTATAAATGGAACGCGCCTTTGTATACCCAAATGTACATTTTTAACATTTGAATCATGCATGTATCATAACGTGCTTTGTGTCTGGAAAAATGGAACTTTTTCCGCCGCGCCCGTAGGAAACATCAATGATTGGCATTCTGGGAAACGTCCACAAATAAAACTGTAAAAATTGAGCGGGCCTCATTTTTTACATCAGCTGCATATGAATGAGACTTTTTCAATTAAATCTCAATTTGGAATTCAAACTGAAGTGGCGGCGTTAACAGCTGCTACGCTTCTGCTACTGGTGCGGATGCTAAATCTGGTCCTCCGATATCTACACCAGCGATTCTATACTAACCAATTTGATTTTTTTTATTTTCTGCAAAAAAATTTGAGCTGGCCGGAAACTAAAATACAGTAAAAGGCCAATGTTTCAATATTTTTACAGTAAATATTAGGTACATACATGTTGCCAGAGAAAGAGTTGCGAATGTCTTGAACAATTTTGAAGCTCTTACAAAAACGTCAATGAATAGATCGGCAAAATGGCGATTAAATGCCTTGCGATTTTGTAGTAGCTCCGATATTCCGAGACGCTATTCGTTAGAATAATTTGAGTTAAAACAAAAACCAATTTAGTAAATGCTTCCTGCAAATATATAAGTGGCACCTCTGAAAGCGATTTGAGCGACAGCCTGTCACAGAAAATGGAAAGACGAAAGAGTTTTAAGTAGTTGGCAGAAGTTTTGAGGCCGTGTCTCGCGGATAAACATTGTGAGTGGCACAAAATAATGAAACTGTATCAATATTGTCCCTGGAGGCATATTTCCCTTCCGCTTATTATGAACGCAGCCCAACTTCTATATAAATATTTTGCAACTTGTTCGGGGTAGGGAAAAGTATAACTTATTTTGCAACTTCGATTTATCTATACTATTACGTACGTATGTTGAACATTATCAATAATGCGTTTTTAACGAAACAATCTTCTTTTTGTTCTTAAGGTGTCCTAGATTTTGGCAATGGAATTTCCGGCAACTTACTGTGATTATGCTGTAATCTAGTAACGCCTTCACATCTCTCGTTATTGATGGTTGCTTGACCCAACAGACAGTAGTTACACCTGACTGTACGAAGCGCGCTACAAAATCATTCATTAATTATATTTTTTACAGCAGTATGCAAAAAGTAATTTATAAAATGGACATCATGTTGATGTGCTTTGATTTGGTACATGTTCTGCAAAATGAAATAGGAAAAAATTCGTGGAAATTCAAATGTAAAGTCTACAATTTAATTCTTTAGCTTGGTGGCACCGGCCGCGTTCTAAAAAGTTCGTAAAACTTGTTCAATGATCTACATTTATGGAAATGTGTTCGTTTTGGTAAAATTAAATTTCTTGGTGCGTTTAACCCAAACTACTCGTAATCATCCTAATGTCAGTTAAAATTAATGAATGTTCAACACGTAGACAACCTTGTGGAACTTCTTCCGGTTTTCCAGGTATATAGACAAAATAGTGTTAATCACTATATACTTGCCCTCTCTATTAACGGGCATTGTGATGAAATTCGTTTTATAATGCACTGCAAATTGATGTTGTAAAATATCCTGCGAAAAATGAGACAATAAAGATTTTCATTGAGGCAGCACCACCTCGAGCGGCACTTCATGTTGAAATCAAAGACGCCAAGTTACTTCCCATTATGTATGTAGATACATGCATATTTAATATCCACACAGGCGGATCTAGAAGAAGGCGTAGTGAAGTCACGAACAGCAAGAGTGACAGTGACAGTGGAATCATGCTATGCCCGCCCAAGTCACGCATCCTCGCTCACATTCAGGCAGAACTAACCAACCAAACGCTCGCCAACAACTTAACCTATAATTATTGGAAACCATGAACCGTATAACCCATGCAGGCAATGCACGTTGCAGATACCATTTTTTAGAAGCAGCTACGTAAAAAGGAAATAACATAGCATTACTACCTTGCGTTGTTCATTGCTGCGGCGGCTATTATTGATTTTGAAGGATTGAGCCACGACAGCTAAATAACGCACAAAGTGGTGTGAAATATCATGGTGTTCAATAACACGCTTGATATATTACAAAAATAGAACATATAATGCAATATATCAAAGTAGTGCGTACGATACATTTAGGCCCGATTTTACAAACGACAGTTATCTCTCAGTTAGTTAGCCAACCAATCAACTATCAGGAATTTTTAAAATAGTGATAGCTGATTGGTTGGCTAACTAACTGAGAGATAACTGTCGTTTGTAAAATCGGGCCTTAGAGACTTAAACAAAATAAAAAACACTTTACATTGTGCTTAATATACTAAGTTATGACTAATAAAAATAGTGCTTGTAGGTAATACTATTTTGAGAATTGAGTATCCCAATACATGAATCTAAAACTTAAACAGATTGAAGTACAAATCTAGTATATGTTTAAGGAAAAATAAACGCACAATTGCAAAGGAAAATGATGCCGTCGAGAACACAACATGCACATAGGTCGAGCTGAAAACAAGTGGGTTCGCAGCTATACAATTATTTATTATTATGCAAATGATATGTTTTAAAATTATAGTGTAGACGCGACCATTAGGTTGTAATAATTTCTGGGAAAGAAATAACATACAGTCTTACATGTCTCGTGCATGACAATGTTGTAATTTTACTTCATTCAACTGGCCAATCTAACTCGGATTACTGGCTTTACTGTCGATAGAATTTTCACAAAATGCGCGCTACAAATTGTTCCTCATTGCTCTGGCCCACTTATTGACAGGTATATGCCTGCAATTAAGAACTTAAAACCGAATTTAAATAATGCCGCCAATTATCAAATGATGGTACTCCTCCTAATGCCACATTATTAAATTTTATGGGAATCATACACATGCGTATAGGAATTTGTGTGCAAGTAGATAAAAGAACTGTCTCTGCGCTTCAAGCGACGAATAATGAACAATGGGTACTGTTTTAAGCAGGCGCCATTTTATACCGAATTTTTTATGCTACGTTTATTTTTTATGTTTATTATTAGTACTTAGCCAATCATAGCTATTCAGAAATTTCGTTGATATAATAGGAAATTATAAGTAATTTTTCAAAATTAATCTTATTTATTTTATACTAATGAATATTAAGTTTGTTAATTGAAAGATTGTAAGACATATTCATTAAATTTGTTGTCAATAATTTCTGTGGAGAAATGTAGGTATGTACATATGTAAGAGCATTATAAGGGCACTTTAAATAAAGGTCCCATAACACATAATGTGACACAGGGATGACAAAGTGAATTTAAAACAAAGGGGAAAAGGGAAAAAGAGGAGGCAATAATTTAACGCACCGCCGAAGGAGGCGGCGGTCGTGTAGATAGCCGTATTGCTCTCTGAAATGAAAGCAATTGAAAGGCATTCCGATGCGAATGCAGCAGCAGCAGCAGTCAGAGAGCTAGGACCGTTATAAGCTATCAGTGGTTCCATATTAAAGACGCGTTAGAGGAACAGCCCGCACAATGACAGCTGGTTTGTTTGCAGGCTATTCCGCGGAGATACAGCGCGATTCCTCTCTTCCACTAGATATATGGAACACAATAAAAGCTCCACCTGAAGACATTATGCAAAATCAATTCCTCTCTTTTCTTACTCCGATGGGCTTTGTTCACTCCCTCGATATCTAAGGTCTGAGATTGTGAGAGGATTAAGACAATCCACATTTCTTTCTTTGGCAACGGTGCGGTAAGATCCTGCGGAGATATTCCTTGTAAAATATCTCCTCGAGGAGTATGCTAAATACTTATCATCGGGAAGTCAGCCCGAAGGGTGTGTACTCAGGGTAGGAATGGATATTAGGAGAACAAGTGGTTTTTCTACTAGGGACTGTGATTACGTTTACACAAATATCATCAGCTTTTTTCATTCTTTAAGGAGAATATTATAGATAAGTATTCATTTTGACAGGATCATCCTTGGAATTCTGGTATTTAGGTCACATCGTTTTGAAGTAGTACACAATTTCATAAGTATGAAAGTTATTTCAATTCAAATTTGGGATTTTATTACTATCACCGCCCGTCGTCGACTATCTATTTATTCAGGATAGTTTATTTTCTTTTTGAATGATATAATAATAACTTGATTGTACGATATGAAGTATAAAATAATGAAATTAAACGTAAATACAGTCTTATTGAATATTCGGGTGAAAAACGCAGATTTTTTCCAAAAAATTAAAATAGCAACCACCATGTTAGTCACCCCCACCTCTTTTTCGTTTCTTTATGTGACCAATTCAGATTGAAATGAGACATTATAAACTAGCATTTCGCGAGTCGATTGCCATGTTTTCAAGAAGTACATTTTAGAAATCACGACCGACAAAATTATACGATTAGTACCCATAGAAGATATAATAGGTATAGATGTCGACCACTTTATATAATAATTATTTTTATGATCGCAGTTAACATTTGACTACAAGTAGTCATGCATCTTTAAGTAAAATGCTAATCCAAACTTGCAAAGTAAAACAATTAAAGCGTAATTTGAGAATTTTTTTTTTCAACTGGAAACAACACAGTAGGTACATTCTTCTAATAACTAAACTTGATTAGTAAACAATACTGATGCAATTTATTAGCTTTTTCTAAGAATTGCTGATAATGTAATAATTTAGGAATATATAAGCAGGAAACTTTCTGAATCATTTCTGTTTCCCAGAAATGTTCACCAAGAAATTTTGTCGTGGTGATAATCAAAACCTTCCCCAATATACTCAAAGAAATGACACTTTTCTCCCCATGCAATAGAATAGACATAGTCGTAAAATCACGACATTCTACGAATATTTCCGAACTACATAGCAACCTGTAATGCCTGCGCCATCTCTGCAGATTGTGGCGGAACTAGCATAACGTTTTCCTATCCTTAAGAAAAATTCCATTCAACCAATTACACTGCCGCATGTTAAGGCGTATGAGCGAGAGAGTGGAAACTCCCTTCAAAAAGTGTTGAACCTCATGATGACTGACGAGGTCGCACATGGCACCAGCAGATCCTTATCTGATTCTGCCAAACTGCCGAATCTAAATTAACGAAAAAAATCGGCAGCGAGGCGAAATTAAAATAAAAAAGGAGATGCAAATTAGACAGCTCCTCCACGCAATTACGCCTTGTAAGATTGACAGCAGTGTTTTTGTTGCGCCAAGACGTGGCACACCCAATCATCAAAGTCGCATCTGACAGCAATTTGGCGGGGCCGGGCCGAGCTTCGAGCCATGATTTTAGAGAGTCGTGAGGCTCGGGCAGAAGGCTGCTTGCCTCAAACCGTTCATTTTCCTCGAGACCAAACTACCAATAATAATTTTTCTCCATCAAAGTATAAATAGTCGATTTGATATGATCGCCCCGACCGCCAATGGGAACCTGGGCAAGAGGCACGCACTGTTATTAAGGGCTATTATGTGTTATTGCAGCTAATACGCGTACAGGAACCGCATGTGACTATCTCCTCTGCCTAATCTAAGACGGCGAGACTAAATGCACGTAACCCATCATTACATTACGTCAAATTGTAAGGCAGGGTGCGCGTATCTTTTTATTCCACTCCACCACAGCAATTACCCGATAAAATAGCTTCACCTTAATCCCCGGATGGTATTTAAATCACGCGAACTTTCATAAAGAATCGCGCCCATATTTCCAAACCGGACTGGGCATGCACAAGTCGTATGCAAATTTTTACCAAACAAGCTTCGTTTTCTGATTATGCCTGCTCCTTCTCTGATTACGGCTCGTAGACTTTTGATTGCTCTTTGGCTGTCGATGGTTTGATCGTTTGTTTTGTTGTATCAACTTGTTCATGACTCTCTAGTTACCCTTGATTCCAGTTTAATTCATTTTCGACTTTCACGTATCTATATTTCCATTTTTATAACAATTAACAATGACTATTGGCAATATCTTGAATAAAACTGCATATATGTATTTGTATTGAAAAGTACTATATGTGTATTAACACAAGAAAATGTGTTTTATTGGGAGCCACCTTTCCTGAAGACATATACTACTTTAGATAGGAAAATATAAATATATTTCAGCAGAATTCGATAACCCATTGGTTAGTAAATATATGGAGAAAACATTTGCAACTTTGAAGGTTTTTATAAATATTCACTGATAAGGACTTAAATCCAAACGTTCAAAAAGAATGATCTCTGTTGAGTACAATTAAGGACATAAAGTAGCACTTTTAAAAATTAGTTGGTATAGATGTATCATTATTAACAGATAATTTTAAATTGAAAATGATAAAACTTTGTAGATTTAAGAATAATTTTTAACAACTTTAAAGATACTGTAGTATGTAATAAGAAGTAATAAAGGTAATGACTTGTTCTATATTGTCATGTTGTAATTCTTTTTTTTATTTTACGTCGCCACTAATTTGACCAATGTTAAAAGTAAATAATT
>JAWQRP010004619.1:0-11648 GCA_033557875.1 Quadriops clusia | reverse complement strand
CTTATGCTTTTTATAGGCAAATGGCGCCACCATCAAGCGGGAAATAATAACTCGTAGGTGTCTAGGTAATAATGTACGATATTACAGTTTAGTTTTAAGTTAAAAGTAGGCATGTAAACTGCGTATTACATACGCTCGAGAGAAACTATTTACCTATTTTAAAGTAAGGTTTTATTCTAACACGTGTTTCATAGCTCTATTGGGCTACTTCTTCAGAGAAATAAATTAACCTGCGAAAATATACTTTGTTACAAGCTGTCTTGTTCACCTGTCTTGTTATGTTTGACAGATAAGGTTATGTACAGGGTGTTCGGATTGTAATGTAACGCAAAAAATCCGGCGGTCTTTGATCTTCAAAGAGGCGGCAAAGATGCGACAAAGAAGCCGCAGTTTTTATAAAACATTTCAAAACGAACACGTGGTACTTTTCTCCTGGTAGCTGTAGTATTGTATCTATGCAACTGACGTTAGTTCTTAATTTGACCACTTTATGTAGTTTTCTAAAGAAATTGGCAGCACAGTCGACCGGGAATAAAGTGTCAAAAACTCCCAAGGGAATAAAGTAGATTATTAACTCTGCCGCTTATGTACTTTTTATGGCAAATGGCGCCACTATCAAGTGGGAAATAATAACTCTTAGGTACCTAGGGTGTAATGTTTGTTATTACAGATTAGTTTTAGGTAAAAAGTATGTATGTCAAGCGCGTATTACGCCCGCTCGGGAGAAAAAGTTATTATTATCATGAATATAGGTAGCTTATAACATTATCAAAAGCCATCTAGTGTATGGTCCGCTTTGTTTCAGATATGAGCTCGGTTGGTGATATCGAGATTCTTTAAGTGGCTGTTTATAGTTGTCTTGACGATTTGATGCATGATCCGAGCCTTGTGTTGAGATGTCACGATCCGATGGGGCTTAATGCCAGCAATCCTGGGAGTGATGTTCCCTTCTATGCAGGTTCTGATTAATAAGATGTCTTTGTTGATCATCCGCTTTCGCATCAGGTCTTCCATTCTCTGGGGGTCCTTTGTTTTTCAGATATAATTGAAATTTTCTTCAGTAGCTGTATAAATACATACGTAAACACGGAGCAAAATGGGATTTTTAAAATTATGTGAAAATAGCAATTTAATGTTAAACTGCTCGTGTTTTTCTTTATGAGCTTTGCATTCGTACGCTAATATTAACAATTTCATTTTCTTAGTTTGCATTTATGGCCATTTCAAGTTAACAAATATCAAAAAAAACATCTTCTCATGGGTATTAAGGTCCAAAATAATACATCGGCAATTTCATTTTTGATGCGCAAATTAAGTAGCGCGAAACGTTGATTAATAAATGTAATTTAATAGATTTTTAATTTTTATTAAAAAACCAGACCTTAAAACCCAAGAGAGAAAAACAATTATTTAATGTGGGTTAGTGCCTAATTATTTAATGTTACTGTTACTGCTATTTGTTAATGTATTTTTAATTCATTACGAAGTACTTTATTAATACAAAAATGTTATAGGTATTCATATAAATAAAATTATTCAAATGGCTCATTGATTTTTGGAGTTTCTAAGAACGCTATTAACTGCAGATTTTGCAGCAGATTTGGAACAAAAACTCAGCTGCATTCTCGGTGAATGCTATTGCACTCCAACAGGTCGCAATACGTATACGCCAACTGAATTACCGGTGCATTAAATTAGAAAATTGACTGCAGCAACAAAAGAAATTTGAATAACGTCGACCAGCATTACGCCCCCACACGACTACCCAAAGAAGCTATGCCATTTCCTGAATAATGGCGAGTACAATGGCTGAAAAGCGATCGGGCCCGTGGCGAAGGGAGGCGGCGTCGGCGGGGGAGGCATGGCATTCACGGATTGCTGCGACGCGATGCGATGCTTTCACCTTGGCGTGCTCAAGATGCCTCGATGCCACCGGCAGGAACATCGCGTTGGCTATGTTCGCGAAATATGCAGAGGAATGCGGCCAGGATGTGGATAAGGGGTAAACTGCAAATGCATCTGAGCACCGCAGTTTCTCGTACTTTATCACTTTTGCGTGGTTAGATCGATTTTCTACCTGATGCTCTCCGGAGGAAATTCCATTAGGTGCATCAGAGAGTCGAAAAGTTTATCCGAAGTTACATCACAATATGCAATTAAATTAAGTGGTTATGGCTTTGTCGGATCGATTTTATGACTTGAAGTTTTAATTAGTTGCATTTAGCATATCATTTTAGCAGCGATGGTCTGCTATGATTTATGTTCATGAGATAATTTATGGTCAACGGAACCGGATCTTTTTAAAGTATTCAAAACCAAACATAGGCGTCACACCACCATAACCATTTATTCATTTAGCATTACCATATAGCGACCAGAAAGAAATAGCCCATGTAAAATAAAATTGTACCTCTTAGATTTATTCACCATTTTTCTTAAAGCTTCATTGTTATTTCGTCTTTCACTGTTTTCAGAACTCTTTGACTGCCACAACTTTCAAGCAAAACCGCTCAGAGTCATATTCATTCCCCAATTGGAAATGAATTTCCCTTGAGTGATTATGGGCGATATGTACGAACAGAATTAGCGGGTGGAGGTTTGAAGGTGGAGGTTTGAAGGTGGAGGTTTGAGGGTGGAGGTTTGAGGGTGGAGGTTTGAGGGTGGAGGTTTGAGGATGGAGGTTTGAGGGTGTCTCTTGGGCGTTCGCGTGTCGCTTAAAGGTCGCAAAGAAGGACGACGAAGATATTCGGAATAGATAAAATTCGATTTGAACGGAAGTCAGCAGAAAAACAACTTTGAATCATGAAGAAAGCCTTAGTCGTACAGTCCACAAAGAAAACGTTACACCCTCCTTGCTAGCATTGGTACGTGTGCGCTTCTATCGGCACGACTTCCCTGAAAACCAGTTATTTGCTCACGTACGTTGAACTTTCTAGACAAAATAAAATTTAATGGCCTCTTAAGGACAATACTCCTTTCTACCGATTACTTAAGGCTGTCTTTCCGCTCCGAACTGGGAATAACTGCAAACAAAGTATCCACTTGCATGTATGCTCCCATTATGTGAAAACACGTCAAGTAATTCTCGTCGTAAAAATATTCCCCGGGGGATGAAAAATGAGAAAAGTGAAATTGCTAGTTTCCTGGAACGCCCAGTTACACGGAGAATGGCTTCTTTGTTGTCGTGCCCTAGCTTTGCGAAACTTATTACCTGGCGAAATTTTTTTATTGATGAATACATTAGATGAACGTACATGCACGGATTATTAAATCTGTAGGATTTATCCTCGTCGCCGTTGAGAAAGCGATTCGTTTCAGTTTTCGTATTATAATTTAACGGTGAATTTGATTTACGCTCACCTCTGCATCTGCGATTTTATCACTGTCATCCCTTAGACATGGAATACTCACATTATGAAATCTTCTCGTTAAGGCATTAAGTTTAGAATTAATCCGTCGCTTGCATAAGTATCAATTATAATTAGTATTCGTTTGAGTTGAACATTTGACTTGAAACGAAACGACTATTACTTATGCACACGCATATATTTCGGTTTTATGCACTAAATGGTATAAATTAGATTAAATTAAACAGGATTAGTGTACGGCAGCAGTGTGAATGACATGGTAATAAAAGACCCAACTCTCTGAATGTCAGGCCTTAATTATATCCCTATGTCCTAATACGAGCAGTGCCAGAACACACTGCTTTAGGTCTTGTACTCTCCTTTACGCTTTCATCCCCTGACGTCGCTGTTGCTACGTAATAATTTTAAACTTTGCGCTTATGGGCGAATATTAGTGGAGTACCTTTGGATACCAAGTCCTCCATTTTTCCCTATGAAGTAACTTCACAGCCAGGTTCGTTGTTTTCCGAAAACTTTACTGTCTGCTTTGCGAGCGACAAGGAGTGCTTGAATATTCATCCGAGATTCCAGTAGCTAAGATGTTAACAAGTTCGGGGCCCCGGTATCACGGCGCACAATTGCGTTGTACCGGGGCGGGCGAATGTATTCCGTATCACGAAGGAACAGCACCGCGAGGCTCCTCATGCCTAGTTTGGAGGCTTGCCGGAGATTCGCCTCTTTAATTAATATTTCAACGGAAGGAGGTAGCCCTAAAGGGTGGCGCTGTTCATCCCTTATTTATTCTTTCATCCCATCGGCATCGACAGCAGGTAACGAGATATTTTGCTTCATTCCCGGTCGTCACGCTTTCATTAAAGATTCATTGCATCCCCGTAATTCGCATTCATCAAGTCTATATACAGGTTGGAACTTACAGCTAAATTTACTACAACATTAGTTTCGACGTGATGGAGGTATGCCTAAGTTGTTTGGTGTTGTATTGTGAGAATAAGAAAAGTTGTCACTGTGTTGTGTTATGTTATTTGAATAAGTTTTTATGTTTATGTGTGATTTCTCTGTTTTCTTCAATTTTGTTTTCCCCCTTGATTTCACATTTTTTTCCATCTAGGGAAAAGTCGTCTAATTTCCGTTTCTGAAACGATAGGTATCCTTAAGGATTGAAATTTCAATAGTTATTTAACCAATGCGCAATGAACTTTAACTATTTTAAATATTAGGTACTATAGCAACGACACAGATTTCTAATAGTTGATTGCCATCACCATGGTTCGATAACTACCAAAAGGACGTATATATCCTGTTTTCTTTTCTCAGTATACTATGTATAGATTATTTTGATTTTTTAGTGATCTTTTCGTGTAATTTGTGTTCATGATTATTGAAACAGTTTCTGTACATGATGACTTCTATAGCATTATGATTATTATAATCATATTTTGTTAGTTTATAATGTTATCATTACCCGTAATTCTTTTTTCTAACTGCAATTTGAAATTGTCAAATTGAGTACACAAGTATAAAATGTACGTATGTATAATCAATTTTCCATAATACGTTTTTGTGATATTGCTTGACCGAACAGTCGTGGGACGTCTTTATGACCTTTTGTCATATTAGACAGAATACTTTTTTACTGCTACTACTTGCTTTCATCTCAGGTCCTATTTTTATTTTTTACTCACTGCAATAAATAACACGCACATCGAAAGATTTGTTATTCAGCGAGTCATTGTAAAAGAGATCGTTTCGGTAAATATTTTAGTTTAGACGCCGTTTAAAAGGAAGAAAGAATTAGGTTACGTATATAAATTTTGGAGAAACCATTATATCCTTAAAACGTAGCCCAACGCATCTGTTGTGGTATAAAACATATTCAATAATAAATAAATGTTTAACTTTCATACCAATACCGGTTGTATTGTTACACACATTGTTTTTTAATTAGCACAATACAAAATTAAGGCTTATCGACCTGGGAGCAAGTTTAAAAAAAGTGTAACTAAGCAAACACAATGTACGGAATGTTGCAAACGCGCCTAACTATTATTGTTTTTAGTTAGTTAATTAGATAGATTAGTAGAAACAAAATATTCGAGGAATGTATAAAGGAAGTTGTAATTTTTGTATCAAATTTAAATATATAATGATTACTTAATACACTCTAACTAGGTACCCCAAAACATAAAATTTAAATTATAGTAGAGTGACCAAAACTGAAATACGCAACTGTCGTCCAAAACGGATATTCTCACAATCAGTATAGGAAATTATAGTAGACGTGAAGCTATGATTTTCTAGAATCTACATACCAACCTCATGTCGTGTAATAAATCATTATATTCATTTATTATAACTAAATATATTTTTCCTCTATTTTACATAAAATAAATTATTCTGAGTCCCCATAAGGATGGATAATTTAGATGAAATAAAAGATGAAATCCTTATATTGTAAGATATTTTATTGCGACTAGTTTCGAGGTTCGGCTAAACTCCTCTTCAGGCGCTAGAACGACAAATGTAGACATAAGTGGTTACATTATAGTAAAGTAACAAAAGTTAAGATGCAGATACCAATAAAACAACCATCTAAGAAACTTTTTTGTAAAAACCTTAGGCTAATTAACAATTCAAAAGACACATGCAAGATCGCTGTACTCACCTATTGTCAAGAATTTTAAGTGTAAATAATGATGCTGACGAAGTTTAAGAGATGTAATATAATGAACATATTAAGAAAAAGTCACAATAATTAACGGATTGACTAGATAATAAAAGATAATTAATTATACACGTGCATGTGGACTGTGCAAAATCTAATGTCAAGCAATTTGACTAATTTCAAGCATATCGGAAAAGAACGCAAAATGACAATATATAAATATAACAGGTGGTAGAGCGTCCCGACAACAACTACAGAATTAAAAAGTTACAGCATGAGCACAAAACACAGTAAATCAACACCACAGCCAAAACAAAGAACTTCAACAGCAACCTGTCAACGTCAAAACTGCAGTGTACACAAACAAACTTAAATAATATCAACAAAATTCTCTAAATTTAAACATATTAACATTAGATTTTAATAAATGTAAAATGATAAATGACCAGAACAAAGATTAAAACAAGATTTTAAAGAAGGGCTCATAACCCAAGTCCAACTGCTTATTTAGACCATTTTTACAGTCTGTAGCTAAGTGTCTGGTAAATTCCATAGCTTCCAACAATTTCCTTTTTCTAATATTATTCTCAGGGTGAATCAACGAAACGCAACCATTATTAAAATTATGACCCTGTAATAGGGTATGTCTTCCAACTTCTGAACAAACTCTATCTCTAGTGTGTTCGCTGAATCGTTTAGAAAGTGTACGCCCAGTCACACCCAAATAGAAAACTTGGCAAGTTGGGCATTGAATTTTATAAACTCCGGATTTATCCAAATGGTTAGGTTTATGTTTAACATTAATAAGTCTATTAGCCAAATTATTTTTGTTGTTAAAAGTGAGAGTATATCCATATCTATTGAAAACATTATGTAATTTGTAAAACATAATAAAGCTAATAACACACAAGAATACATAAATTTTACTGACATAGTTCCTGCTGATGGACTTTGCACGTATAAATGTATTAACTTTAATTGTACTAATATGGATAAATTACATAATTTTTTCAATAGATATGGATATACTCTCACTTTTAAAAACAAAAATAATTTGGCTAATAGACTTATTAACGTTAAACATAAACCTAATCATTTGGATAAATCTGGAGTTTATAAAATTCAATGCCCAAGTTGACAAGTTTTCTATTTGGGTGAGAGTAGGCGTACACTTTCTAAACGATTCAGCGAACACACTAGAAACAGAATTTTTCCAGAAGTTGGAAGACATACCCTATTACAGGGTCATAATTTTAATAATGGTTGCGTTTCGTTGATTCACCCTGAGAATAATATTAGAAAAAGGAAATTGTTGGAAGCTATGAAAATTACGAGACACTTAGCTACAGACTCTAAAAATTGTCTAAATAAGCAGTTGGACTTGGGATATGTGCCCTTCTTTAAAATTTTATTTTAATCTTTGTTCTGGTCATTTATCATTTTACATTTATTTAAATCTAATGTTAATATGTTTAAATTTAGAGAATTTTGTTCATATTATTTAACTTTGTTTGTGTACACTGCAGTTTTGACGTTGCCAAGTTGCTGTTGAAGTTTTTTGTTTTGGCTTTTGTGTTGATTTTGTTGTGTTTTGTGCTCATACTGTAACTTTTTAATTCTGTAGATGTTGTCGGAGCGCTCTACCACCTGTTATATTTATATATTGTCTCTTTGCGTTCTTTTCCGATATGCTTGAAATTAGTCAAATTGCTTGACATTAGATTTTGCACAGTCCACATGCACTTGTATAATTAATTATCTTTTATTATCTAGTCAATCCGTTAATTATTGTGACTTTTTCTTAATATGTTCATTAATATTACATCTCTTAAACTTCGTCAGCATCATTATCTACACTTACAATTCTTGACAATAGGTGAGTACAGCGATCTTGCATGTGTCTTTTGAATTGTTAATTAGCCTAAGGTTGTTACAAAGAAGTTTCTTAGATGGTTGTTTTATTGGTATCTGCATCTTAACTATTGTCGCTTTACTATAATGTAACCACTTATGTCTACATTTGTCGTTCTAGCGCCTGAAGAGGAGGTTAGCCAAAACTCGAAACTAGTCGCAATAAAATATCTTACAATATAAGGATTTTATCTTTTATTTCATCTAAAATAAATTATATTTCGGAATTAGTCTACAGTATGAAATAATCACTTGTATGTAGGTACTAGTATATTTGCCTATTGTTATTGCAGCACAAATGAGTCCGAATCGATTTCATGACCTGTTGCTTGAAGTTTCCCCTTTCCGAAGATAGGAACCAAATAGCGCTCCCATTACCGGGACGAAATTCGGGAGGACGCACTCAGCCCCACTAAGGACTCTAAGGACTCGCAGGATGAGGCGAGCAGGCCGCAGTCCCGGAATTTGAGAAGAGGTTTGTTCTGGGTCCTCGTTGAGTGACGTGTGTTTCGAACCGCTCTTGAAACTCTCGACCTGGAGCAGCCCAGCCCTCGGGCCCGCCCTCGCTATTTACCCACCAATTTTCCCTGCGGAAGTTCACATATTTTCGCCAGTTAGCGCTGCTATCGGCAGTCGAAAATGAAATGTAAATATTGCAGGTAGTTAATTAATGTTTGTTTAGACTTGGACTAGGGTTCGATTGGTACCTGACAGTCTGCCAACCCTCTTAACCGCCATTCTCCAACTTGTTTTACCCTCGATTTCCCTTGTTGTCGGGAGATTAGTATTTTTTGTTCGTCCGAAGACGTCGAGGAAGTGTTAACATTCGTGGCAACATAATGTAGCGCAACTGGCTTGCTTATCGACCCCTAGGGGTCGACCTTTTTGCCCAAACGAACCACTCACGGCCGCAACTGGCCCAATAAGGGCCATTAAAACTGTATTTAATTTAAGAACGGAATGCAGGGCGAAAGTACAACAAGTTTTAATTAAGAGTTAGGTCGCGTTATTACATGGTTTAACTTTGCTTCTTTAGCACAAAAATCTCGATGTTTTGTAGCTACATGCCCAGAAAACGGAGGTGCACACAAAAACAACTGATAAAAAGTAGAAACTGGAGGATCGATGACAAAACAAAGCGGTATTGTTTTCACATTTTCCCAGCGAGGAAATCTCGATCTAAGTCACGCACCCTGCGTGCAAACATTCAAAATGCGACAAGACTAGGGGTGCAAAAACCTTAGTCATTTCCTTCTTCTGTTCGGGGAAGGGGGAGAGTTCAGGTTTTTTCACGGGCTGCTGAAGTGCGACATGAATTAATAATCGCTGTGTTAAGGAGATGGACGACATCCAAACTTTCCAGCTTGCGTCCCACCGCTACAAAAACTAACCGACCTTTTGTGCGCCCAGATTGATGCGATCTGAAAACTAACCAACCTTTCAAACCTGACAATCATGATACATGATCCCGAGGAGCTAACCAACCAAACATTCAGAGCGACCTGCGCTTAAAAAAGCTTTTATTCACGGTCACCGAATTTCCTCTCGCTTTTTTTCTGGGGAGAATCAGGCTCGGTTTATTCATTCTTACAGAAAATTTTACGAGGGAAGTTCTGTAGGTGCACATTCGTTTTTCTTTCTTGGGTGTATGTGGGAGTTTCGATTACTTAATATAAAATTATAGCTAACGAACGTCTTGTTTGCCTTTCAAAGTAAAATTTTCAAAGATATAGTGTTCATATGTTTTTATTGATGCTTTTCTCTAGCTTTCTAAATGAGTTTTCGATTGTAAATGATGCCTTGGTAATGTTTAAAAGTAAAATGTTTTGAATCATTTGGTTGCTCTCGACCTTGTTTATTTCTTTTCACTCAGGGTAGGTATGCGCCTTCCTACGCACCTTCGCGAAAGCAATAAGAACCCAGAGCCAGGTCGAGCGGGCGAAGCAAATCCTCCACCACAAGTAATGTATTCCCCAAACGCCCCTGGGATCATCTGAGATGACTTCAGAGTCCCGAGTGCTGTGACACGTAGGTCCTCCGTTTTCCTTTCGGAACGCTGCAGCATATTGAAGGTGTTCAGGGCCGATCTCGCATTCAAGGAGGCGTGACAGATAGATCTGTGTATTTCCAAAGGATTGTCATCCACTCAGTAAGCGCGTGTGTGCACGAACGAATTTCCCGAGATTTTCACGCGGCGAAACACAAGTCTGCAGGACGCTGCTGGACCTCTGTTGCCCACGGAAAATGTGTGTAGCTTTATTTCCGCATCGATCTTCCTGGGTTATATCCTCGGACAATCGCGGCAACTTTATTTGTCTCCATTCTCTTGTCCGAGCGTGAGCGAGCTACTGTATGGAGGTTAGCGAGGGTTTTGGTGTCCACTTTAATTTATAAAAATAGCTTAGCTCAGTTATTCAGGATATGGCTTTATAATCGTGGAAAATATAACAGTCTATCCAGTAGGAGAATTTAGGTGTTTGTAAGTTTTATACATTTAAACTAATAAAATAAACAACACATTACGTTGAATAGATTGGCCCACATTCACCATTGAAACAGATAAAAATTAAGTCATTATTTATAACTAAAGCAATTAAAATCAACATTTACAGGACTTTAACATACGGTAATTGCAATTCTAACAAAATAAACAACATTTTCAAGAAATAATATGTAACGTAATAATTTCGAATGATAATCGAGTAGTAGCTGGCGGGTTGTTAGGGAAAAAATAAATAAACAAGATTGTCAAAAGAAATTACGTGAACATTAAGTGCTCGCAAATATAAGAATTTTCACAAATAAGGAGGGCAAGTACCTATACCTGGGATAACAGGGATAAATAAGGTGAAATTCAAATTTTGCTGGTGTTGCGGCAAGGCCGTTCACCGTATCGTTTATTTGGAACGGATATATTGTGAAGGTATTAATGAGGCCAGCATAATTAGTAGAACTACGACACTTATCAGATTAAATATTGGGGTTGAGATTTAATAAGAGGAAAAAAACAGCAGATGAATCCTCTGACTTCATAGCAGTAGGTCGCGCCATATGTCATCCAAATCTGGAAAATATTTCCAGATTCAAGAGCGCCCGAAGCACAGATGTTCAAAATACAAAAGAGGTTCCTATTCGAAGAACACGGTTAGAGAGAAGACGGAAGCGACCAAGGTCGCCCTAATGTGAAACAGATGCGTCGGTTTTGGGCCGAAAATCTCTGAGCAAAGTTTGCTTGGTCGCTACCAACGTTGCCATTCGTCAGTCGGTGATGAAGGGTTCGCGCGGTGATTGGTGGTTCTTCATGCGATGGGCGGGGACGATTCTCATTGGCTGAGAGACAGCCAATCAAACGGTCAGAGAGAGAGAAGGGTTCGAAAAGGTCTCGCGGAGAGTGCCGGGAGGCAGGTAAAAAAAAGGCAGTTCGATCGAAGCGGGCTTCGAGGGCGAATCGGTTCGGATCTTCGTCCAGCGCGCGGTCGCGAAAGTTCTTCTCGGCGGATCTTCGCCCAGCGCGCTGTCGCAGAAGTCAAGTCGCGCGGGAAAACCGGTCTTCGGGAACCGCGGGCCACCACAGAGAGAAAGTTTCGGTAGCCGCTAAGGGTAGCTTAGCTGGCGTATCCGAGTGTGGCGTGGTCTCAAGTGAAAGGTTTTGTGAGTTCGTTGCGATCAATTGTTCAGTGTCTTTGGGAATATCTTCAACATCATTC
>JAWQRP010004618.1:0-11648 GCA_033557875.1 Quadriops clusia | reverse complement strand
ACGGGGACCTAGGGTCCATGGAAGTTTCAGATTTTTCCCGCGAGCGGTTTCGGCGGTAGCTTGATGACCACGCGACCGGGCCAAGCCTTTTATATAATAGATAATGATTTCATTTCTCAATTATAATGATTAATATTATTTTATTATAATTAAATAATATATGAGAAGAACTATTTACTAATAGCACAGATATCTGTGATAATAAGTAAATATATGGTCTCACATTTTGGGTAACATACAGCTGAATGTTAAACGCTCCAGTTAAGTGTATTAAAAGCGAGCGCCGGAGGCGCGAGGCGGCGAGCGAGCTCGAAATCTCAATAATTTAAAATTAAAGATAAATAAACAAAATAATAGTAAAATTTATTGCACTTTTATTCATTCAATACGTTCGAAAGACATCTATGAGGAAAGTATCTGAACAAACGGGTATTCGGATATTTGTATGCAATCCTATCTGTAAACGCAGTTTTGAACGTATAAACGGTGTATAAATGACAGTTATAAGTGGGATTAAATGTGAATACATTGATGATAAACAATGTGAACGTGCAGATGTGAACGTACCACAGAATATGAACGTACTGAATAATACACTGTAGACACAGTTTTGTGCGGTAGATCAGGCTCAAATCAGGGTGTTGTGAACGGCTCACAGAACAAAAGCGCAGCGTGTCGTTGTGAACGGCGCTCAGTGCCTTCGTAAGTTTGACAGCTGGGCGATGTTATTCTGCTAAGATGAGCTATTTCACGGCGAAAATGTATTCTTAAGTCGCTTTACAGTGTCCTGAAAATATTTCCGTTCGAATTGGCTTTATTTTAATTCTCATAGAACAACTTTTTTAATAAACAGGTGAGAAATATTGGCATTTGTGCGCTTTCGTACTTTAAGGTTAAATTTCAACATTGGTGCTAATAAATAGACTAGTTTTACATAGAGACGTGCCTATTTTTTCTCGGGACGAGGCACTATTGTTTTCTGTTTGATTTTTGATTGTTTGAAATTAATCTGATTTTTTTTTCTTTAGAATAAATTTGATTTGTTTAAGTTGGGATTATTTTCGGTGAAGGGGAAACAATAACGTGACCTAACAAAAACAAGTTATGGGTATTTGCGAATCATTGCGTGTTCGCAAAAATAATTATGTAAACCAGCTTTGTATATTATTTATTTAAATAAATATATTTTTTTAAATATATAATTTAAATAAATATGTTATTTATTTATATATGTAATTTATTTCAATATATAATTTATTTAAAAACATAATTTATTTAGATATATAATTTAATTAAATATATAATTTGATTAAATATATAATTTGATTAAATATATAATTTATGTAGATATATAATTTATTTACGTATATAAATAAATAATTAAAATGTGTATATAATACGTTCAGTCGTGTTTATAAGTATTTACATACGCACGAAAACTCTCCAGTAATGACTCTCAAAATTCGTCCAAAGTATCTAGATTATCGCGCAAAACAAACGAAAAACAGCAAGTTGTACATATTAATGAGTTACCTATGGGAAATTAATGCGTAAACAACAGATGCACCGTGTAAACGTGTCTCACTGGTATCAAACATATCATGTAACGGTGGTCATATCAGTTTATTTTGATCATTCAATACTTTGATTCGTCATTAGATAATGCCAATCAGAAGTGGACTTCCCCCGAATGACGTCTTCCGCGCCGATTTAATATCTCGTTTCTTTGAATGTGTAATTTATTTTGAAACAAAAATATATATTTTAAACAAACTTTTTTTTAACTTTTTATTTGCCAAACTATAGTTTAACTATTCAAACGAATTCTTCGAAAAGAAAAAATAATCCCAGCTTCCGCATTTATGTGAACAGGCAAATACATAGTTTTGTGCGCATTTTTTTTATCTATTAAATCAGGCCGATTATTAATAGTCACGGGTTTAAAGACCCGACGTAAGTTCGCTATCTAAAATAGATTTTTCACTAGGTAGGATTACATTGCACTTATGTTCAAAAAAATAAATGGAATAAAACGCACGTATTCATAGAATCAAGGGCCAAAGTCTCGCAATTCCCTTTGCCCATTCACAAGTACGACTTGTACTCGTGTATAAGTTTGTTCAGAAATCTATAAATAAACATTTATAGCGCCGATAGTAACATCTAATGCAGGCTTGATTTAGTGCGAAAAATGCGAGAATGATCCCCCGATAAGCCGAGCTTGATGCGAAGCCAAGACACTAGCAATCAACGACCTAGCAATAGTAATAATAAATCACAATAGATAGTAATGCACAAATTGGAGGAAAAGGTATTTCTCGGGAGAGAAAAAAAGATGATCTTTGAAAGTGTAGAATGACTGTGCAATGTTTGGTTGAAATTCAAGCGGCGGCCTTGAATCGCTATACACCATGACCAGCAATATTTCTCTCGTATCAAAATAACGCGCGCAACTATTAACATATCTAACGACGAGCTCGCTCCGAGTTGTTTATTTATTTCCTGCCGCTAAACTCGATTCCGTACGATCTTTATGTACGTCTTTCCTATTTGCTACAATGTAGCAGTATGTAGCAGCGACGGATTTATTGCTCTATCGTTTCTCGATTCGTTAAAATTCATCTGCAAACGATCGCTCGATAGGTACTACACGAATACGTGGTTGTTTTCCAACTTCATTTTTGGCTGATAAAAATAAGTAAACAAGTGTAGCTGTACTCATGATTAAACAAGATAATGCGGAAACTCCAATGCACAATCGACTACCATGCTATCTACTGCCGCAAAATTTATTCAAATAAACTCGATACGCAATCTTTAAACTCAATAACGAATAATTAAACTCAATACTGAATGTTTAAACTCAATACCGAATGTTTAAACTCAATACCAAATGTTCAAACTGAATACCGAATGTTTAAACTCAATACCTAATGTTTAAACTTAATACCGAATGTTTAAACTCAATACCGAATGTTTAGAGTCACTTAACAAATGTTTGAACTTAATAGCAAGTGTTTAATTTCAATTAGAAAGTGTTTGGACTCATTAGAACTCAATTAGCAAGTTTCCCAACGCAATATGTAGTGTTAGTTTTGGCAAACGATGAAAGCAGCCCCGATCGCCTCAAAAAACTAAACGAAAGTTTATTCCAGAAATGGACGGAGACGAGGACATAAATTACTTTTACACGAACTCCAGCACCTCGTGGGACTCTTCTCCGAGGAAATCCAATCCATCCAGCAGAAGCAGTGGCAATCCTGTGAACTCGGATGTGGGCGACATGTGCTTCATGATGTACGAATACATAAGGGATGCGATGAAAGCCATGGACATGATGAGGAGCCATCAGATGCTGACCGATGTCGTCCTGGAAGTCGGCACGGAACTCTTCTATGCCCATCGGGTGGTCCTGGCCGCTGCTAGTCCCTATTTTAAGGCCATGTTCACCGGAGGGCTCAAGGAGTCCGAGATGCACCGAGTTAAGCTCCAAGGAGTATCCGCCACTGCCATGGCCAGACTGATCCATTTCATGTACACGGGGAGAATTCGTGTCACTGAAAATACCGTTTGCCAATTGCTACCTGCTGCCACTATGTTTCAGGTACGTCTGTATTTGTCTTCTTTTTTTCTATTGTACATTTAAAGCTTTCAAAATATCTGATCTTGGTTATAAGGTTATAAGATTTGTAAACCTCGATTAGAGTCCAGAAAAAATTTAATTATTATAATCATTACATTGTATTTTTTTTATATTTATTTCGTTGTATAATATTAATAATAATAAATATTAATAATAATAAATACTATTATTAATATAAATATTATTATTATTTTAATATTGATTGTCAACATCATTTTCAAATTGTGGAGATAATGCGCTCGCTCGCTTCGTGAGCTTGCCGCCTCGCGCCTTCGGCGCTCGCTTTTAAGACAGTCAACTGGAGCTGTTACCGTTCAACTTTATGTTACCCAAATGTAAGATCATAGTTATCAATTATTGAATGTGAATTTAATAATTTTCAATGTTAATTTAATAATTTTTAATATGAATTTAATAATTCCTAAGTACTAAAATTATTAGAGCACGTAATAAAAATGATATCTTAATCATTACATTGTATATTTTTTTTAAATATTTATTGCGTTGTATAACATTAATAATAACAAATATTATTATTATTTTAATATTGATTGTTAATAATAATACATATATATAGAGAAAATTGTAAATAAGAGTCCGGAGCTTTATTTAAACATTTAGTGAATTTGGATGAATGATTTTAAAACATAAATTAAACTGAGAAAGTAATTTATTCAGTAATTTAATATGAATAATGAAAAATTTAAAAAGAAACAACTTAATGATAAATAATTTAATAATGAGAAATATAATAAGAAACAATTTAATCATGAAAAATTTGATGATAAGAAACAATTTAATCATGAAAAATATGATGATAAGAAACAATTTAATAATGAATAATTTATTAAAAAACTATTTAATAATGGGAAATAGAATAAGAAATCATTTAATAATAAAAAATACAACAATCAATATCTTGCAGAATAAATAATAAACAAAGCGAAAATAATTAATAAACAAAGAAATAAGGCAAAACTAATTAAGAAATAAACAAATAAAGCGAAAATAATTAAGAAATAAACAAATAAAGCGAAAATAATTAAAAAATAAGTAAATAAAGCGAAAAGAATTAATAAATAAACAAATAAAACAAAAATAATTAAGAAATAAACAAATACATAAAGCAAAAATATATAACAAACAACAAATTCAAGCATATTTTAGTAACCTTTCGCCTCCTTGTTCCAGGTAACGAACGTGATCCAAGCCTGCTGTGATTTCTTAGAGCGCCAATTAGACCCTAGCAATGCGATAGGAATAGCTAACTTTGCAGAGCAGCACGGCTGCAACGAACTGTGCAGGAAGGCGAACCAGTACATCGAGCGGAATTTCAGCCAGATCTGCCAGGAAGAAGAGTTCCTGCAGCTGAGCGCTCTTCAGCTGATCAACCTGATCAAGAAGGACGAGCTGAACGTGCAGGACGAGAAGGAGGTGTACAACGCCGTGCTCAAGTGGGTCAAGTACGACGAGGACAACCGGCACGTCAAGATGGAGCACATACTGAGTGCGGTGAGGTGCCAATTTCTGACCCCCAAGTTCCTGAACGACCAAATGACTAATTGTGACGTGCTCAAGAAGACGCCGGCTTGCAGGGAGTATCTGGCGAGGATCTTCAAGGACCTGACTTTGCACAAGAGGACGATCGTGAAAGAACGGACGCCGAACACTCCGAGGATTATTTACATCGCGGGCGGGTACTATCGGCAATCGTTGGACGTTCTGGAGGGATACAACGTCGACGACAAGGCATGGAATCAACTCGACAATCTCACTGTACCTAGATCTGGTTTGGGAGGAGCGTTCTTGCGGGGTACTTTCTACGCAGTCGGCGGGAGGAACAACACGCCAGGAAACAGTTACGATTCCGATTGGGTGGACAAGTACAATCCGATAAGGGACCAATGGCGACCTTGTAGCCCTATGTCGGTGCCCCGAAACCGAGTAGGCGTTGCTGTAATGGACGGCTTACTTTACGCAGTCGGCGGAAGCGAAGGGACTAAATATCACAATAGTGTAGAGTGCTACGACCCGGAATTCGACAGGTGGACCAACGTAAAACCGATGCATTCCAAGCGGCTGGCGGTAGGCGTGGCCGTTGTAAATAGGTTGTTATACGCAATCGGCGGATTCGACGGGACGAAACGGTTAAATTCCGTAGAATGTTACCATCCCGAGAACGACGAATGGACGATGATAGCTCCCATGAACACGCAAAGGAGTGGCGCTGGTGTCGCCGTCATAAACAACTTCATCTATGTAATCGGCGGCTACGACGGTTCGAAACAACTGAACACGGTTGAGAAGTATGACACGGAGAAGGGAATTTGGGAATTCGTGACGAGCATGAAGATCGCGAGAAGCGCTCTAAGCGTCACCGTGTTAGACTGCAAAATATACGCCATGGGCGGGTACGACGGCTCCAATTTCCTAGCTAACGTCGAAGTATACAATCCCACCAAGGACCAATGGGAAGACGGCGATCCTCTGACTTCGGGCCGATCCGGACACGCGAGTGCCGTCTGCTACTCGTCTCCTTGTCCTTCGAATTTCCACATGCCTTCAACTACCGCTAGTTCATACAAACATGACACTTCACTATGTACATTTAAACATTCCAACCCACACTAGCTAGAGTAAATAATAATATTTATTGTTGAAAAATTACGAACTGCGAAGGAAAACTCACTTCTTAATGCAGCAAGACAAATTGTTCGTTAAACCCCGGGTGCTACCTTTAAATATGTACCTAAAATACGTAATGCGTCGTGTAAAATTGTGTACTGATAGTCTCGAAATGTACCTTATGTAATGTAACGTCTTTTCTTCAACTTTATTTTAATTGTATAGTATTTATTCGGCATTATGTTATTTTCCTTGAAGACGATGTTCTATTCGAGTCTTGCTGCCACAATAATGTAAATATGTAATTCTATTGAATATTGTTATTGTATGTGATATATTGAGAAAGTAATAATAACAAGTAATATGCGAAGATATACATAGTATATTTGTACATTAAATAAATAAATTGTTTCATTATTACGTTTTTCCTTTTCTATAAATGTTGTTTTTTCTGTTCTTGAAAACAGGGCGCGCAGCGGGTAACTATTTTATGACAAAAGTACATATTTTCACATTTGGAAACTAAAATGTCATATTTTTAGCAAAAAGTACATATTGTTCATATTTTAATTAAAACAGTAAATCTCGGATAACTGAGACGAGCATGGCGCCAATGCGAAACGAGGTCGGTCATCGTTGGAAGAAAACATCACTTAGAATTTCATTTTTAAAAAATGCTCGATGCATTGAACCTTATAAAATTATGGAACAAGGGAGTATATTTTCCATAAAGAAATTAATTAAGCATTTTGCAATTGAAATAAAAAATTTAGAAGAAGATATCATTGATGACTTCACATTACTTCAACATAGTGTGTTACCCCAAAATGTAAGTATTAGAACAGATGAATATTTGAATCAAATATTTGATGAAAATAAATATTTGTGAAAAGAAAACTACTCACACTCTTTATACGGTTTTATTTTTATAACAACATATACATTTTTACAGGAAAGGTCTAATACATTCAATATAGGAGATTTTGCGAGTAGGTAAGTTAAAACATTGATATATACTCTTTCTAATCATTTTCAATCTGAATAATTTAATCAGGGGTTTAACCCTCGTTAAATAGACTATGTGTACATAATCGGAAAAAATGCTTTATAAACCAGAATCCACTTTTTCTTACCGATAGGTACTTTTCTTACCAATATTTACTTTTTTTATCAATAGGTACTTTTCTTACCAATAGGTACTTTTCGTACCACTAGATACCAATGATATTTACCTAACATGACAATGAAAAATCGTATAAAAAAATAATAAATTAACGCAACAAAAACAATTATATTACAACTGTTATGAATATGTGTGAAACGTTCTCTTGTTCGTGTAAAACAAGAAAATACATAATGTTAGCACAGGTTACCTGTGCTATTAATGTCCGTGCATGACAATATAGGAATTTATTATGAACCATTAATAGTAACACATATATGTGATATATTAAATGGTGATAATATTAAATGGTGATGATGAGTAAATAATAAAAAATGTATCACTAATTTTGTTCCTTAAAATATATTTCCACTTTAGTCCTCCTCTTCCAAACATAAATAAACTAATCGTAAGTTTCCTTATACCAAAGAAAAACACCTAACGCGAATATTGCACCGTGAATACAGTCTAGAAAATAATAAAGTAAATGCCAAGCTTCAGCCGGGAAGACTGCAAATAAAGATAATTAAACGCTTATTTACAGGAAAGTCTTTTCGGAATGTCTTACATGAAATTTGGTGAACAGTTACATTTAATAAAAAAATAAATTGGATAAAAACTAGAACTTGAAAAAACTAAAATTGGATAAAAATTAAAATTGGATAAAAATAAAAATTGGATAAAAATAAAAATTGGATAAAAATAAAAATTGGATAAAAATAAAAATTGGATAAAAATAAAAATTGGATAAAAATAAAAATTGGATAAAAATAAAAATTGGATAAAAATAAAAAATTGAAAAAAATTCAAATTATAAAAATTAAAATTGGAAAAAAATTAAAACTAGAAAAAAATTAAAGTTTTTGACCAAAACTTAAAAAGTGGAGCACTATTATTGACATTTATTTGTTAAACAAAGAGATAGTGGCTTCGTCTTCACTTTATCTCTTACCTACTAAACAGATGTCAAGAAAAGTGTTCAATTCATTTTATTTCGAACACAACGTTGACCAGGAAATTGCTTTTAAAATATTTGAATAAAATCGAGCTCTTAAAACTTAATCTTTTGTATGCAGATGTACATATATACAGGAACGACATAACATTGTTAACACAGCAAATAAATGGTGCTGTTCATTGGTGTTACTACACGACATACAAAAAGGAAATGGCACATTTATTTTTAATTATGCAAGTAATTTTTACTTTCTCGTATATGTATTTATTTACTTTGGCCGTTTTCACCATGTAGGGACACTCAAAATGTGAAAATTCATCAAACTGGATTTTTTTAATGAACAGATACATTATTTAGAACGGATACATTGGTATATGAGAAAGTAAAAAGGACATGATTCCCTAAAATTACTTGAAGATTTAAATAAATAGGAGAAATATTATTAACGGCTTACGTTAATATTTTGTAAAATATCCACAATTAATAAGATTCTTTTAAATCTGGCAATCATTTTTATAGCAATTTAAATCAAATTAAATCAAGATCAAATGAAATCAAAATCAAATTAAATCGAAATCAAATTAAATCAAAACTAAATTAAATCAAAACAAAATTAAATGTAATTCAACTTAAAGTAAATCAAATTAGATTTAAATTCAATTGAACATTTACCAGAATAAATATAAATCAAATTGAACGTAAATCAAATTCGCAGTAAATCAAAATGAAAATATATCAAATTGAAAGTAAATCAATTTGAAAGTAAATCAAATTGAAATTAAATCAAATTGAAAGTATATCAATTTGAAAGTAAATCAAATTGAAAGTAAATCAAATTGAAAGTAAATCAAACTGAAAGTAAATTAAATTGAAAGTAAACCAAATTGGAAGTAAATCAAATTGAAAGTAAATCAAACTGAAAGTAAATTAAATTGAAAGTAAACCAAATTGGAAGAAAATCAAATTGAAAGTAAATCAAACTGAAAGTAAATTAAATTGAAAGTAAACCAAATTGGAAGTAAATCAATTTGAAAGTAAATCAAATTGAAAGTAAATCAAATTGAAATTAAATCAAATTCAAAGTATATCAAATTAAAACTAAATCAAATTGACTGTAAATCCAATGAAACATAAACCGAATCAAATCGAAATCGACAAATTGACACGAGCGAGCATTTATTTAAACATAAATTAATTTTAAATACAGGGGACACACTTAAACAGTAATCCGATATTTATTCAATTAATCGTAACTCGAGCAATCAAATAAATATACGTACTTGCACGTCGTGCCTATGCTGCAATTTCTAATAGATTCCTATTGACTAGAGATTCCTTCAGCATCTGGTAGAGCTCCACTTGCTGTTCGGGCTTTAGGTACAAAATGTGGGAGAAAAGTTTCTGGGGGCTGTCGCTTTCGATAAAGCTGGAAATGTAAACGTTCACGAAGGTGGCCATTAGGAATTGGCAATCGAATCGGTCCATTATGCCTCCGTGGCCGGGGATGACGTCCCCGAAGTCCTTGATTTTGAAGGCGCGTTTGAAGCCGGAGGCGAAGAAGCCCCCGAAGGGTCCGATGACGCTGCTGAAGAGGGATAAAGCGAGGGAGTGTAAGGCGAAGGGGTAGACGCTTATGGTGGTGGATAAGCCGAGGAAGGTTAAGACGTTGGCTATGTACGAGGGGAAAGTGTAGTCTTCGGGGATGAAGAGGGCGCTCGGTTCGCAATCCATGGACATGCGGCCTAACGTTTCGTTGTAAGCGATGGGGCAAATGAAGAAGTTGATTTTGCACATGAAGGTGGACATTAGGAAGCCGAAGAAGACCGTGGAAATGCCCCCGCCGATGAAGCCTTCCCAGGTTTTCTTCGGGGACAGCTTTATCAGGGGGGTTTTGCCGAAGAAGAAACCGAACATGTACGCCATTATGTCGTTGCAGATGATCATGGAGACGGGAACGATGAACCAGATTAAGCCCTCGAAGATGTTTTTGATGATGAGGTAGCTTTGGGTAACTACGATTAGCAAAGCGACGTGCGTCCAAGCGAACAGGCTGAATTGCTTCATGTAGTATTTTTTTACTAAGCTGAGGACGAACCAGACGAAGCCGCCGCAATACAAGCAGAAGGATATGAAGCGATGGTACGTTACTAGAGCTCGTAAGAGATCCGTTCGGTTAATGACGACTCCGAAGTAATCCACGAGGTTCTCGCCGTAGAAGAAATAGTTGGAAGTCAGCAAGAAGTACCAGGAGAGCGATCGGAACCAAGGGAGGCCGTGGATGCGATAAACTCGGTATCCGATGTCGATAATTTCTTCGAAACATTTCACTTGGACGACCAGGGTGGTTATCATTAAGGCGAGCGGCCCGCCGTAGATTACGATCCCGAAGAACGAAATCATGATGAAGCTGAAGATTCCTCGGATGACCCAATTCCTCCAGCGATCCGGAAGCCCCGAGAGAAGCGACTGGAGAATATGAGGGGCCTTGTCGGTTCCCGTGGGAACGCTCTTCGAGAGATCCGTGTTGACCTTGTGCCCTTTGTCATCTTCGCTATCAATATGGTCGCTGTCTGCGCTTTCGACGACCGGCGTTTCGCTTTCCGCTTCTTTTCGATTCCGTACTTCTGAAGACGATGCCATTTCCGCCTTTGGTTTTTTGATGATTTAACCGAAAGGATATCAAACCAGATTAATAGAACTCCGAGTTAATAAAACTCCAAGTTAATCAAACCAGATTAATAGAACTCGGAGTAAAAAAACTCCAAGATAATAAACCTCCGAGTTAATCAAACTCTGAGTTAATCAAACTCCAAGTTAATCAAACTCAGAGTTAATCAAACTCTAGATTAACCGAGCTCCAGATTACTACAACTTTCGCTTCGTTATACAAATTAGATTACAGTGCTTAATCTAATTTGTAGTACGTTGGTGGTCATGATTTTGTATTGTTTTCTTGCTCACTTAACACCCAGGCAATGATAAGCAATCCCAAATTTGAAAAACACTGTCTTCTTCACTTATGGCACTAAATCAACAGAGTTCATTTTGTGTTTCACTTAAAATAACAATATTCTGCGTAAGAATCGTGTTTTAGATGCGGTCGGCGCAGCAAAACACGAATAATCGATAGTTATTTAATTTTGACTTAAATCGATGTGTCAGCGGTGTCAAAATGGGGCGCGTTCGACAACACGCGACCGTCGTTTGTTTACCTACTTGTCTATATTAATAAAATCCAAATCCCACTCACTGATTGATTC
>JAWQRP010004617.1:0-11648 GCA_033557875.1 Quadriops clusia | reverse complement strand
ATAAATTTTGGTGAGCTGCATGCTTTGTTTTGGTTTTTGGTTTGTCTTTGTGGTTGTTTGAGATGTGCACAATGGGCACTACAACACATGTACAGTTTCCTGTTTATTTATCCGTCGCTATAACCATCAAACACAGATGGCGATCTATATAGGTTTTTACAAGAAATGTTTTTGACCAGGTATAAAAACCAATTAAGATGTAACATAGTGTTGAAATTAGTGAGTTTAATTTTGGTGCAATAGAGCAGTAAGGTAATTTGTTATGTTTTATAATAATATTTGACTTAATATTCCAGTTTACATTATAGTGTAGATGTTGGATTGTGTGTATAAATTTTTGTAATTTTTGTAAGTTTTGTAATTTATGTTTTAGTGTTAACTTATTCATGTAAATATTTAAGAAACAAGGTTATAGGTTTATTTTACTAATTCTTGATATTTGTTTCCTTAGCTTGAAAAAGGCCAACGTTATGTGCCGAAACGTCGCGTCAAAATAAATAAACAAGTATTTTGTTAAGAGGAAGTGCATTATTTACAAATTAAAAAATATTAGTTTTCATCAGTTGGTGCAGCTGCGTCTGCAAAAATATTTTAACGACCAAAGACCCATCTCATCACTAGTCCATTTCGTCAGATTGCATCATCAGAAATTGCAAATTAACTTTTTGCCACCCCCCGAATTAATCAAATATTGTGCAGCTGTGCTTACACCAATAATCTAAATTTCCTGCTGCTATATGAATTTATGTAGGTATAAGAGCTCGGTTCTGCAAGCAACATAAGTTTGTAAGTGCTCTAGACCACAAATATATCTCGCAATCTCGACAAATACAAATTCGGTAGTTATTTTGTGTTTAGTTACACACTCCAATTAATGCATTACAAAACAAAGTTACATGCTAATTAATTTAGCCCTGGCAATTGCTAACGTTAACCATAGGGACTTGTTGTTTGCAATCTTGCTACCATTCAGGCTAGTAATTGCTGAGGTATCAAAATAAATTCTATTATAAATCGCAAGTTTAATGGGTAATTATTGCACAATTTTGACGGATAATTTGTAGACGTAGTTAAACATTTCGACATATTTTACAACTTTCCAAACATCCATAATTTAACCCAATGTGGCGACCACAGGAAGACAGTGCGACCCCTGATAATATAACATAAAATAAATCATACTAGCAGGCACATTTTGCAGGAACTGTCAGGAATTCTATCACCGGCAAATATTGATCATGAAAATTGCTCTCTATCAAGGTAGATAGAACGAATTTGTCATGGCCAATGCTCCGCCGCAATAAAAATTTCGTTCATCGAAAAAAATGAGGACCCAAATCTCTTTTTCCTTAGGCGCAAAAATATAGTGTAAACCTTTATAAATGACGGCTCGAAAAAGTTGAAATCGAATAATGTCTTCACTAAAAAATGATTTATTTAAAATTGGATGTCTCTTACCGGAAAAGTAATTCGAAATTTATTTTCAGCGTGGCACGAGATTGCAAACTGGAAATTTTATGAGATATGTTGTTGCAGTTGCGCAGTCGCCTCTTCTTTGTTACGAACAAAACATAATTATAATTTACACTGTTTTGTGCAAAACAACTTGGTCTACTTCGTTTAGTGTGTATTATTTAGTCTGCGGAAAAAGGAAAGCCACCAGCCTCGAGGAATTGAAGTCTCTCAAATAAAAACGCTATTACAGTTGACAATGTAATGGAAGTACGAAGCCACAAAGCTTCAGCAGCAGTTTTTATACAGAAAAGGGGCTAGTTGCGCATATATCGCTGTCACATTAGTTTTAGAACTTTGCCATAGATTTTACTATTTCAAATGGAGATTTCGCATTCGAGCAACCGAATTTTCTAACGGAAAGCCAGCTTAACCGCCCGAATATAATTCTCAATGCCTTCGAGGGTCTTATAAACTGCTTTGAATTGATTTCGAGTTCCGGTAATATGTTCCGTGTGATGCAGTCACCTTGCGAAAGTCAGGCTATTTTTAAAACCATTCACGTAAAGCAACATGTGAATAAGACCTTTCAGCGCCACTGAATAATCAATTTAAATGAAAAAGAATACAAATTACTCTCAGTTTAGAATTCTGTGGAATGCGTATTGGGAGGCGTGAGTTACTCAAGTTACAGCAGGGTATTTATTTTTCTGAAGACGAACGTACGTATGTCAGCCCTTCAAGCAAATGAAATTAGATTACTTCTAAACAGATACACCACCACTTACACACAACACACAATCATTCTATAAAGCACGATATTGAAGAAAAACGAACACATCAATAGCAATATCATGTTGTTATTTGCAGTTCCAATAAAAAGAACGTGTGTAAGACATATCTAAACGTTTTCCTTTACAATTCCCTTTCAATGGTTCTACGTCGTCTTCAATCTTTTCGTGTCGCGTTTCACACGATTCGTTTCAATACAACACATTCGCACGGTATTCTTTGAGGAAATAAATGTACTGAAAATACTCTATAAAATATGCACTTGGAGAAAATTGAAATATTAAAAGAATTCGCGAGGTGTGTATTCAGCTAGCTTCGTATAGTGAGAAGCTTTTCTATTAAACAAGCGAGGGTTTCATGTTCTGTTGACACGGTGGGATGGGTTGAGAAAAACGTGTGGCATTTTATTTGAAGTAAATGGAGTTGCCGAATTTTATTTAATAGCACCTAATGATTTCTCAAGGTATAGAAGTGTACATGCGCGACTGTTTGTAAAGAAAGGAAAATTTGTTAGGTTCATCCTGAAACAAAGTGCAAGTGGCTTCGTCGAAATTTATATTTTAAATTACCCGCAGTGATGTATCCTACTTTCGCAGATTGACTTGCCGCACTTCCACACTCTATATTCTCTGCAGAAGCTTTTACAATACTCTGGGTTTTAAAATGTTTAGCGGGGAGTAACATCAAAATTTATATTGATTATGTCGGATGGTTTGAGCGTTCTTTCGTAAAATTTCCTTCAAAAATTGGCTCGAATACGAAATCAATGTTCGTGCTCTACTTCAATCTTGGAACTGTACTGATCGAATTGTTTCAACTGTATTTAAATGCACTAGGAGTTTTGTAAAAATCGACGGTAAATTAAAATAAAGTCCTTCGGTTATTGGTGTTTCTAGCAAAGTAAATATTTGAACTAGAATAACCTTAGATGACATGTATCCAACACTCTACTATAACGTCATGCAAAGAGTGAAAAAGTTTTGGCTGAAACTCGAGGAACAGTAATTATTGTAGGTTTCGCATGGGCGTGAAGAAAGTCTCATTAATATTATTATGCACCAGATTACACATTATGTTCATACAGCCATGTAACGTTGACGTATCCGTCAACCTAACAAGCTATCGATTTTCTAGTGCAGAACTTGGAATTTATTTCGCACGCCCTGCGGCCCCACAAAACAAATTAAACACTCTAATTCGCAGGGAAGAGCGAGGAACTTTTATTTATGTAGACCAAAATATTTATTGGAGAATGGTGTGTGACGTGGAAGTGTTAAACCGTGCTTAAAGTTATCAATGGACGGATTGCGTGCGGGTATAATATCAACTTGAAGACTCACTTTTAGACTCCTATTTCGACATTATTCTATCAACGTACCGCACAAATCTACCGCGAATAATTAATTTCAGGGATTAAGTTCAGAGGGGCTACAGATACTGAAACTGGGCTGACGGTATATGCTCTCAATTACGCCGCCGTTCTGTATCAATTTGGCTTTCCACTGCAATTGTCACAATTGATTTTCCAGAGGTCGAAAATTAAATTTTGATTACTTCCATTTTGCAACCAGTCATTGCCTTTTATTTCCGATTTTAACGCGCGTACAGGCATAAATAAATCAGCGCAGGCAGAGTGAAAGGTAAATGTAGGTGCCTAATAAGGATGTAAGTTGTTGTTATATGCATGTCAATATACAGTGTCATCTCGGTAGTCCGAACTTCGGTACTCCGAACACTCCAGTAATCCGAACTGGTGAAACAAAGAATAATTACTGACTTCTTTAAAAAAGACGGATTATTGTTTTTTAACTAGAATTGTAAATAAAACATGTACATACATGCCTACTTTATATATAAGTAAAAATAGCAAAAATATGTAGGTACATACATACATGTTTATGTGCAATAATACATACTGTTTAACTTTTTTTACACCCTCTTGTAGCTATTAGTTCGGACTACCGAGATTACACTGTGTTTAACTTTTATGTTAAATATTGAAAAAGGCCTTAAAAGGGCTGGGTGAAATATACCTACATGAATTTGTTGGTTCTCTACCTCAGTCAAGGTTATATTATTATTGAGGAATTTATTCGAGTAAAGAAGTAAGTACCAAATATTATAAAAAGAGTTAACAAGAATTAAACTTCTTGATATTGATTACGAAATCATAATAAACAAGTAAATAACAGTGGACTAAATCAATAAAAGGATCGTGTCATAACCAAACAGTTTTATATTTCCTTGATTTATATGTTATGTATAAACAGTTGTTATAGCAAGTGTGTAACAAAAGTTAATGATATTTTGCATCTTCAGTGTTTTCTATATTCCTGCTAACACATAGGCATCGAGTAAGTGAAGGTAACATAAAATTGTTATTTAATTTCGGAAAATTTTTGATTTTTATATGAGAATTTAGAAATAAAAACGACATCATAACGTATATTGATGGACTAAGAGGACGTAAATATTTGTTAAATTATAATATGAACCGAAATTGCATAGATGCGCGCAATTTTACTCTCTGTAATTGACATTGTAGTGGACCTGAAGACGCCCCGCTTATCGGGCGATACTGTTACCATAAAGATTAAAATAAATTTGTCATGGAGATGTTTTGAGAGACTATTTACTCCAACCTCAATAATGAAATGTAAATGATATTTCTGCATTTCCCGTACGATGTAGATAGAGAAAGAGAACATAAATAATTAGAAACGTTAATATTTTACGAGATAGCAGATGGGTGTGAACATTTAAATTTAGAATTTTGGAACGTACTATTAGCCAGCATTTAATTGCCAAGGCATGTGGAAAACAGTTTAATTGGAAGGGTATAATTGCAAAGTTTTAAACCTAATAATCGACAGCTGACAGGCAGCCAGCGAAAATTTCCCAGCAACTCTAATATAGATTTAATTTCAACATGAGCTGAACTAATCTGCGTTAGGTAGCGAGTAAACTAAGACCCTCATCGTTTGTAAGCCTGAAACATGCAATCCAATGCTTTCCGTGAAGAGGGCTTCCGGAAAGTGTCAAGTTCTTACCTCGTCACAGAATTTTAATCCTCAGGGCGACAAAAGGTACAAGCTATAATAATTCCTGGGTGCTCCCTCCGCAATAACCTTCGTCTGTGGCAATAAACAGGTCACCACACATCTGGCGCTGCAATATTTATCGGGTTTATGTGCGATATTTTCTAAAACGCATGATTAAGATTAAGGGCCATATTATTTTTAACTTACATGCAAACAGGAGACATTAAAAATTCAGGGTAACAAAGATTTATGCAATACGGCCGTACCCTTCGCACTGTGTACTTTTCCAGGAAGTCTCCCATTTTCCAAGATATGCGCTGAATATGATCGAAGGTGACGTCTTGTATTAGACGACCTTTTAGCGAGTTGGTTTATAAAAAAAATTGAGTTTGAATTATGGTTTAAACCTACAAGATTATTGATTAATAAATTCGGATTTAAATCCTTTTTAAATGGCAACAGTGCATATTTCTATGTTCGGGGAACGAACTAGATTAATTATTATTTCAGTAGATATATAGGCGTATTAATTATTCATAACAATGATATCGGACAATTTCCGTCTGTATTGCGGTACGAAATTCACATGTCGCTTGGCCCCGACGCGCCCCAATGCTGTAATTTATTTACCCTATGCAGGTTGTTCAATCCCCAGCAAAAATCACGTTGCTTCGTATGGGTAATAATGGATAATGGGATAATGTATGGAGCACGTGAAGCACTTTTAGTTTATCTCCATTCAAATGGTTCGTTATTTACTGGCTACCTGAAAAGGTATATGAATCTCATTATCACCTAGCTTAGTTAATTATAATTATAAAAAAAAAATAATAAAAAGTCAAAGAACTATTTTCACAAACAATATGTAATATATATTTACAGATTTAAATCAGAAATTTCTATTACTGTCAACTGCTAAGAACAACTACATCTTAATAACAGCTCTACAAAAAAAATTGTAACCTGCCAATTCAATACGATAAATGAAATATGCGTTTAGATGAAATAAGAAAAGTGAACGTAAGGAAGCTAAACCCAAAGTCCTTCCAGAAATTAATAAATCAAGCACAGACCATCCATCATACCTACTTAAACGTTTGTGGGGCATGAGGTTACAAGTTGGACGCTGAATATAATCTATAACGACACAAGTGTAGAGGGTGGTTTGTTCAATTCTATCTTGAACACTGCTGGGTAGCAGAGAGTGCTCATTTATTACAATGCCTTCAGTAGCAGGCCCAATACGCGCATTAAGGTTGATACAATTGTACAAGGCTGTGTTTCGGCAATCCGTTATATTGGCCAGATATTTTTTGCGCTCCCGATAAATTATTGCTGAAAACCGCGCTTAACCCCGTTTTACAACTTGTTCGGAAATTTTATAACTTGTTTTAAGTGGCCCGGTAACACGTTGGGAGGCCTACATATATTTCATGTCGTTTTGTTACGGGTCGTACATCCACGGAATTGCAATAAATAAAACATTCGGCCGTTGTTTGAAATTTTGAAATGTGGCGAAAAGTAGCATCAACTTTTCGGGAAATTTATTTCTGCTGTGGGGACCGAAGATTACTCGCGAAAATTCCCCGCAGATAATGCACTTTTCAACTTGTTCTAAACTAGATTAAAGTAACTGTTACTCTACTGAGGTTATGAAACTTGCCGGCGTTCGTCTGTGGCACTTTCACATGGTTCCGCATTCTACATAATATGAGGGATTATGAGCACATTTCTAAAAATCCAGACCTAAGCGATTTCGCGGAATCAATTTTACATAAGCACACATAACACCAACCACTTCTAGTCTCCCGAGATCTATTGGGAAGCAAAAATAAAATTCGACGCCCGACTTCTTCTTGAACCTTAGTAAATGTCTCGGAATAGGGAATATTATTTTCTATATTGCCCCAAGTTGACGTAAATTCCTTTATAAAATGAAATGTAAATTGACTGACGATTTTTTCCCTTTCCCGAATTCCAATACATTTAATCTTTTATTCCTTTCCTTTCAACAAAAAAAAACATTTTTAGTAAGGGACGACCTTTATTAAATCTACATAAATTCTTATTTCCCAAAAATTGAGCAATAGTCATACCTATAACAAGCATATGTTGATACCGCGTAAACAAACCGCAATTTAGACACATCAATAAAAACCAAATGAATTATTAATGCCTCTAATTAACTATTTACAATATCATTTCGAATTAAAACAACATTCGCTACAGATACTTTTATAATGTTGTTTGCATACGTTATCGCAGAAATATGCAAGAAAACTTGTTTCCCTACAGTTGCTATAATCATATGTAGATCTAAAATATAATTTCAAAAAACGTGTACTTATATATCTCGTATAAATATTTACATTGCATTTTCCGTGCGCTTTACAAGATATACATACAAAGGTTGAAAAGCACGAGTTCTCCTCGGGGTAAACAGTTTAGCACGCATGATCAAGATATAAATTTCAGTAGTAATTATATTGCGGCCATAAATAATAGGGGTTGGTATAGTTCTGAAGCAAGAAGCGCAAGTGTTACCTCATTTAATTGTGCCCCTATTTATCCTGAGTAACTTTGTTTGAAAACTTCGCAAAGTGAACAATGGATATCGAATTGACATACGACTGCGGGAAGATTAGAAACTTTTACACATTGGCTTGTTCGAAGTGCTCCGAATACAAACTTTAAAGTCGGTAACTCAATTGCTTTGTTTCGGGAATGTATGTATTTCCCATTGCGAAGTGAGCATCTGTTTCATTCTCATACTAGGGATATATCTCGTACAGTCGGACCAAGGTTCAAATTACCCTTAAAACTTAAGTGTGTCCAATAATGCATTATTCCATCTATTTCCGGCAACAAACTTGCTCCAGCAAAGATGCAAACTAAATAGCCAGCAGAATTTCGATTTCACATTATATTATTAAATCCATGCAGTGATAAAAGTTTCATTAACAAAAAAACTTTAATGGAATCCCGCGCAAAGGCTCCCCTTAGTCACGTGTTTAATGATGTACTTTTTGTAACTTTTTGTAATGAATGCTAAGTACGTAAAGTAATTTATCTTACTAATGATTAGAATTCATGCCTGTTGACTTGGGAACTTGAAAAAAACTTCCAAGGAAACCTGTTCTAAAATCAGCGTCGTTTTACAAACTCTTATTACTTTTTCCAGCATTATATCCTGCCCTTATTTTTGGCTAATTTTTACTTTTTTAAATTCGCCTCAAGTAAGAAATTTTAAGGTCCATTTGTTTCAACCATGTTGACGTGCATTGCACGATATTTTTCTAAAACATTACATGCAACCGAATGTTGCATACTAATTCCGCTAATGAATACATGTGTGGAAATAATCTTGTCCTCGCTTCTAAAAGTTGTTTTAGTTTAACGAAGAACAATACGTTTTCTCATCTTTTATAGCAATGGTAATTTTATTGTCCTTAGTGCTATAATTGCGTCTGTCTGCGAACTCTACAGGATACCCCACTAGCCCCAGCACCAGTACCAAGGGGGTTTAGCTTTATAGGGATGTAGCTGTTTATTATATAATTAATGCAATGGCATTGCGGCCCGTAAATGGCCCTATAAATCTGTTCACAGCTGACGCTCTTTTGTTCGAGTCTATAACAATAACGCAATGTTAAATCGAATGTGCAAAGCAATTTATCATAAGTCAAAAATTCTAAAAATTTCAACTGTACGCGGTAGTAAAAATACGTCGTATAGGTCAATTTTTTAATTTAAATAAATTAGTTGTATGAAACATTTGAGGTTTCGCTAATCCAGTTTCATAAGGAAATTAAATTAGTTCTTGCAATGAAAGCTTTTGCGCTAGGAAACTTTAGCTGTCCATTATTAATTTCAGTTTTAAGAAGTTCGAAAAAAGGCACACACAAGAATAAGTAGTTAATGTAAAAACAATGTTTTCGGACTGGAGAGCGCTTCCATCCGATAAATTTCCCGATACACTTTTCATTTATTTTTGTAACTGTCAATTTCCCTCCATTGAATTTTCCATCCAGAGGTATGATGAACGCTTCACGCTGGGTGGCGAATAAACTTATTCATAGTCCGTTGTAGGTATTAGAGTGTGCAAGTTATTTAATCAAGAATCCGCTACATAATTCCCGTTTCTATATCCAAATTAAAAAGAAAATGTTTCAAGACTAATTTGCACAATCGATTTGGAGCGCTGCTAAGTGTATAAATTTTCAGCTCGCTTCATATTAAAGTGGTTGTGACCTTCTCTCCCCTGATTCAATAAATTGTCTGAATGCTTCCCCTAGAAGGAAAGGAGTCCCACGATACAAATTAATAAGTTCACTTTGAGCCGACTACAAAGAGATGGAATAGTCATTTCAGTTTGCAGCTGGGGAATTCTTACTATTTTTGGTGGAAGGCAATCGCGTGGAAAAAAATGCTTTAATCAGCTTGCCCTAGAAAAAACATCCATATATTTCTTGTTTCAACAATTATGTGTAATAGATTGTTTTCTCCCGCAATTTGAACGTAGGTAAATTGCACGTATAACTGTACGTAAAACTTACTTTAATTGTGGAATTCCGTGACAAAAACAAGTGCTTCATTTAAGCTGATAAATATTTTATCACGGAAGACAGTTATTAGTATTCTCAGTGACGTTGACAATGATGGATTGTCCATCTTGTTTGCATATGTATTTTGCATGTACTAGTGTATCCTGCGTCAAAATCCAGGCACATAGGGAGAGCCCCTTATCTCGGGTTTAAATGAAAACTAGCTCCGGGGAACTTCGACTAATTCTGTGTATTTCTGTATAATTTTGCGTCTTCCCTGTAGGTAAGAAAACTATGTATAATGCTTAGGAGACAGATAAAGAATAAAGTTTTCTGCAGGTTTAAGTTCATTCTAAGTTGTGGCTAAAATTAAAAAAATTAACTCATTTGAAACATTTGTATGCTAATATGTCATAATGTAGTATATACGGTTCTGTATCATTTGGTTGATTTGCATAACTGAATGTTTCAAACTTTACAATATAAGTGAGGTATAACATCTATCATTAGATAGAACAAAACTTCACAACTTAAAATTTTACATTTATCACGGAGCAATTTAAATCTAAAGACCCATTTCCACCCTTTTAATGGCGCAGCGAACATAATATTATTCGTAATGTCGTGTCTTTCTGAAAACGTTCCAACGCATACAATTTACATTCATTATGATTTTACCAGCGTTGGACGTCGGATAATACGTCTGTCGATCAACTTACACGCGTGCTTAATTGGATGAAGTTTTGGACGCTTGTCATTCAATACATTTGAAATTGCCTCTAAATGATGACAACATTCTGCGGCATGAATATTTTACAAGCTCCAAATTATACCGACCTGTGACATGCAAATCCGTAAGCCTTGTGCAAACCTTAGCAATGTGTCAGGAGTAACAAAATCACAATTACCCCCTATAGTACATATTCCATATGAAGCCATAACTTCTTGAATCGGCAAAATTAATTGGCAGGATTATTTTGATTGTTATTATATGAAGACTACCATTAACGTATGGCTGCACGAGAACTTGTATATTCGACGCAAATAATGTAATACGTATACACTTTTAACAAAATCTGCATTTTTTTCTCAAATTTCACAGTAGTATTTATAAAAGAAAGATGCATAACACCGTGTATGAATATTTAGTTTAGTTCAAATTTTATATAACCGTTTATATTGTTCTTCAGAAAATGCAAGAGATTAATTTGAACCTTTTAATAAACTAAAATGAAACTGTTGAACTAATTTCATAATATTAATTCAATAATGTTGACTTTCACGTTATTATGTATTTCATAACACAAAGTTTTACATTTAACTCGACAGTTTGTTATTGTATATTTCGCAACCTCATCAGAAGATTCTTTTAGTTTGAAGTTTAATAAACATTCACGTATATTTACGTATATTTAATATGTTCCAATGACAGTAAAGAGAGATAGAGTATGCTAAAAGAGATGTTCCGACAATTTTCGGTTTTTTGATGAAGAGCTATTAAGGTATACCATACTTTTGAGCAAATACTTTCTATACAGGAAATTTGCTGGACAATAGAATAAGACTAGTTTATAGTATCTATTAATTAAGCAGGAAGTTAAGATTACTTTTATATTTAGATAAGATTTAAGCAAATGGTCGATACAAGTAAATTAAATATATTTGTATCATTAGATTTATTATTCACAAATTTTATATGTTAAGCTCCAAAACAAAACTGAAATCTTCCGAAGTATCAGTAAGTTTCTTCGAATGAAGCCTTCATTTATTTACTAAATGGTGTAAGTTAAGTAAAGTTAAATATTAGGGTGATGATAGC
>JAWQRP010004616.1:0-11648 GCA_033557875.1 Quadriops clusia | reverse complement strand
GTAAAATCACATAGAATACTCTTTAATATACTCATGATTAGAATGTAAATTGTTTGATTGAATTGTCTCCTTTCCCCTGAAGCTATGAGTCTGCTCTGAACAATAACGATTGGATTTTATATTGCATTATTTCACACTGCTTGAAGGACTTGTCTACGGATAAACACAACTAGGACCTCCTAGGACGATTACGACACGAGCCACTACATAATACATAATATCATCAGAGACAGAGGCACCTTTAATCGCAGATATAGACGCTGTTCATTTGAGGTTCAACTCCGGAATAAGAGATATAATAAGGAAATATTTCTATAGTCCTCGTTTTGAATTGTTACAATATATATATATATATATAGACAACCAAGTACACGTCCAAGATTCCGATCGCATTAATTAATAAGCTATCCAAAATGAGTCGTGCAGAAATTAAGATTCTTGCAGAAAGGCAAGGACCAGGTGCATGAAATAAGGAGGAGGAGGAGGAGGAAGACGAGGAGAAGGACCAGGTGCAGGAGATGAAATGAGGAAGAGGAGGAGGAAGACGAGGAGAAGGAACAGGAAGGTGTTGATGTTTTCTCCTCGTCTTCCTACTCCTCCTCCTCCTCATTTCATCTCCTGTACCTGACCCTTGCCTTTGGGCAAGAATCTTCTGCAGTAATTAAGATTCTTGCAGAAAGGCAAGGACCAAGTGCAGGAGATGAAATGAGGAGGAGGAGGAGGAGGAGGAAGACGAGGAGAAGGAACAGGTGTTGATGTTTTCTTCTTGTCTTCCTCCTCCTCCTCCTCCTCCTCCGCATTTCATCTACTGCACCTGATCCTTGCCTTTGGGCAAGAATCTTCTGCAAGACACATCTTGGGTAACTTATTAATTAATACGATCGGAATTTTAAACATGTATTCGGTTGCCTATGTCGCAGATATATATATATATATATATAAGTAATGTATGTACATTGTTAAGTTTGTACAATCTGATGATTCGTCCAGTGAATAGCCTTTTTACGGGCAAAAGCGAATAACAAACGCTTCATACGTGAGAAGAGGAGAGAACTGGTATCTACGTGGCGCTATTGTATTTCAGGGGAATCCCGTCGGTCTAAATGTGTGTACCTTCAATTACAGCGGGTGAGTTCCACACAATGTGTCTCTGGCGGCAAAAGGGCCTATTCGCCACGACCACTTGTTTCCAATTATATTCTCTTCGTTATCATCTCTCTCCCACACGCCCGTTCGCACATGCAGATAAGCCTCCGCGTCAAATTCTCTGTTTATATTCAATATGAACGGCAAAACTAACTCCATAATGTAACTTTATCATGTAGCTCCGTAATATAATTTAATAATGTATTTTGAAATAATTCAGGATTTAACTTCGTAATTTAGCTTCCTGTTAAAAACAATTAGTTTATGCAAGTTAGAAAAGGATAAAACTTCGAAATTGTTTTATAGTTTTATTTCCTTTAGCTACGGTGTATTTAGGAGTTATCTACGGACTAAATCTAATTATTAAAATAATAATATAGTTGAGTTGCTGACCGGGACCAGACGCTGAGTCGGCAATGGTATCGTAATACCATCGGATACTCTAGTATCGGTTTAGGGGGAATGGCCTATAACTTGCATATCATGAGTACCGTCTATATTAGACTCTATGAACTATATTAGATTCTATGAACTATATTAGATTCTATGAACTATATTAGATTCTATGAACTATATTAGATTCTATAAACAATATTATATTCTCTATGCACAATATGCAGAATATTCCAACCTTTAGAACCAAACTCTCGCAACAACGTTATCGCTTGTTAATTCGGAATGTCTCGTCACGTGATCGAAGACTAAGATCAAGCCAGTCCTAGACAAAGCTCTCTAATGACAACTAAAACTAATTTACAATATGCTTTGATGCGAATATCTGGAGCTCGTGGGGGATCCTGTTAGGGAGGTCCTGTCGCAAATTACTCGCCTGCTTCAAGGATAATATGTACAGGAAATCACGCGATGAATGACGGAATGAAATACGTTCTAAACTTAGTAGATTCATTATCCTTATTGCATACTTTAGGTTCATTTATTACTTGCTTTAAATATGCTTTTTGTTCTTATAAGTATATTTTGTTCTTGGAAGTATATTTTGTTCTTGTAAGTATATTTTGTTCTTGTAAGTATATTTTGTTCTTGTAAGTATATTTTGTTCTTATAAGTATATTTTGTTCTTATAAGTACATTTTATTCTTATAAGTATAAACATAATGATAATGCTAAAGTAGGTGCATGCTCGGATAAGGACGAGTACTCGCGTGTATTGGTATGAAATATTGTTATTGGGAAACCTGATGATAAATGTGTGAGAGTTGTGAGAGTGCGGGGGAAAGATAAATTTTCATTAACCCCGCAGCGAAGCAAATAAAATGTGAAGAACCGTAAAGGAGAAAGAAACTGTAAAACGTCTCCCGGAAAAAGCAATTCAGGGCAATACATCACCTCGTAATGCAGGCGGACAAGAAAATGCACGTCACTTAGAGTCGTATTGTTTTGCGCACGCTGTAAGAGGGCGCAATAAGCCAAGCCGCATGAGTTACACCGCGTGAGTTAGAAGCGAGCCTTAGATCACATATATGTGCTTAGATATAAGGCCGCCTGCTAGATATGAGCCTCGACCTGGAAGTAATAAAATCTTTTTCTAAGCATATCTAGCGATTTATAACTTGCAGGCTTGCGTCATCAAACTGTATTCCTATTTGTTAAACTTGTCCGAACAAGTTCTTATTGATTTCCCACGGCTCTTCCTATCGATTCGTGTAGGTGTGAATACAGGGGGTTGAGTCAAATGTACACTGTAAGAAATTTAACCCCTGGAAAATGGTAATGCAAGTTTATTGAAACTGTAGTTGCTACCCCTTTAGGGCAGCAAGCTCGCCAAAGCTGGAAGGTTTCGATGCAATTTATATGTAAATAGAGGGCGAAACAGTTTGTTGTAGGCTTTATGCAGGTAGTAACAAGTGAAATTAGATTCCGAGTCCCCGCGGAGTTTCCAAATTGAATACGTCCCGTACGTTTGAAAACTTTGGCAAATATATTGATCAGCTTTACGCTAATAATTACGTTTAATTGCAGTTGCTTTGAATAGGGCAGAACAGCTTTTGATATATATATAGGCAACCAAGTACACGTCCAAGATTCCGATCGCATTAATTAATAAGCTGTCCAAAATGTGTTGTGCAGAAATTAAGATTCTTGCCCAAAGGCAAGGACTAGGTGCAGGAGATGAAATGAGGAGGAGGAGGAGGAGGAGGAAGAAGACGAGGAGAAGGAACAGTAAGGTGTTGATGTTTTCTTCTCGTCTTCCTCCTCCTCCTCCTCCTCCTCCTCCTCCTCATTTCATCTCCTGCACCTCGTCCTTGCCTTTGAGCAAGAATCTTCTGCAAGACACATCTTGGGTAACTTATTAATTAATTCGATCGGAATCTTATACGTGTACTCGGTTGCCTATGTCGCAAATATATATATACATTTAACTCCCGCTAATGCGCTCAGTCCGCTATAAAGCTTCGCCCCGTTTAACAATTCCGACTTTTTCTTCGGGAGAATTGCACGTCTGCAGCGAATTTTCCAAGTTTAAATTAAATTTATTGAGCGCTTGACGAGGAAATTTCACAATCGCAGCCATTAGGGCTCTCGCGCCACGGCCCCCTATTCCCCGGGACACAAGTCAGACGTTTAGCTAACTCGCTTGCTCGCCGAGAACGGCTGATGAAACGAGCTGATATAAAACTGTTTCATCGTTTGCCGCCGCCGCATCACGACGTGATCGATCACTTTCCAATGAGCTAAGCGATGATGTGAAACAATGGATTCGAAGGCTCTATTCCCCGCGAGGAGTGCACGGAAGTTTTGATTAGATAGTTGCATAATCTGGTCTGCTTAAAGTAGGTGTCTTTAAGATTTTAAATCTTTAATACGCGATGGTATACAACAACAAGCTTGGAGGTATAAGATTTTCTAACATTCGAGTCCAATAATGCATTAAAACTCGATTGCCAGCGTGAATGGGTTTCCACCCTGTGGCAACCCAGTTCAGTGCGCCGACTAGAACGGGTGAGTTAATTCGTACTCGTCGACCATTAAACTTTAATATGAAACATCGTTTAGTTAGCACATGTGTGGGATTGTAGGTATGTGAGAACTTCCTAAAAACGTTTGTATATAGCAATCCGGGGCGAAATTCGCCCGTCGCTCCGTGTAAATCCGGAGATAAAACAACCGTGAAAGCTTTCAGCCCCACGAAACGTCACAAACAATTTACGGCGAATATCGTTTGGCTTTAAACTTGCATGCGGTGACATGTCATCAGCAGCAAAGCCCTAGCAAGTTTGCGAAACCGAAACTTGCCTCAATTGGGCAAAAATTATTTTAAAATCTAACGCTTCTTTCGAATAGTTGGCTCATCGGTTAGGCGCTTTGAACAGTGTTTCGAATACTAGAGGGACCACTAATTATAACATTTTATGTCACAATCCGTTACTGCTGACATTTTTTGCTGTGTATAGCGTGACTCCTCCAGAATAAACGAAATCCTCCTCCCACTCCTCGACCCTGCAATTACAAGTGGAGTTATAATTTTCCGAGTTATTTTCCAACTAAACATCCATATTAATCAGGCTTTGGAGGTTGCATGTATTTATGCCCCTATTTTAATTACTCGCCCCCGAAAAATTCAGCCTTGCCGTCGCCGAGGGGATGGAAAACCTCACCCCCAATTCGCCAGACGCAGAGGGAAAACTCGCTCGGGAAAATTCTCTCTGGGAAAATGATAGCGAAGCGAGACTACGTCCTGGCGGAGTCGCGGGGGCGCTTAAACGTTTTAATAACGCCTGTAATTGTTGCAATGTCGACTATTGCTCCTAATTTAATTGTGTTATTCCGTTCATTTTCCTCGGGAAATATCCCCCTAAGCCTGCTCGGTGTCTCCGCGAAAACAAAAATCTTGAACAATGATGAACAATCAATTCTCTCTTTGTATTACAAGAGATTGAAGAACGTACTTTACATTATGTAGGTCGAGCATTCCTTTCTTGCTTTGAATAGAACCATTTTTGCTTGAATACCGGAGGACCACTTTGCAGAATAAAATACATATTTAGAAATAATTCACTTACATTTTTTTTTTGTTAAATAGAGTGAATTACAGTTAAATAAAATTAATTACAGTTAAATAAAAATTAAGAATATAATAAGAGTAAAGTGGACGCCCTGTACGGCGAGGAAGAAAAGCAAAGCCGCTCCCGTGGCGAAGCCGCTTAAAAAATGATCAAATATTTACTGCAGTAAATAACGATACTAATTAACTTCCTCAGTACTCCAGTTTCTCAGCATTTATTGGTCGCTCCGGCGTTATTCCAAGATGTTTTATTTCTTTTGGAACTCGAGAGACGACGGGGAAAGGGAATCCTTACTTTGTTTCACATTCAGGGGCTCTTATTGAGTTTCGAACATTTTTTATTGCGTCTCCTGCCATAGTAGTAAATTGGAAATAATGGCCTCGGTTTTAGAACTTTCGCTTTGGGGAAAAATTTAAACTTTAAATTTAAACTGAACGTTTTGAACTTCGTACAATATTATGTACAAGGAACTTTTTGTTAGGCTTCTAGGAATACTACGAACTCGCTCTAAAAACTTGAAGAAACGATAATTTCCTTTATATATTTTTTATTGTATATTTTTTATTATATATTTTTAATTATATATTTATTACTATTTTTTGAGTCGATTTGGCTCTTTTTTGCTTTTTTGTCTGTCTGTGTGTATGTGTCTCACTCAAAAACGACTTGAGTTAGATCAATGAAATTTGGTATACAGACGTTTTAGCTAAAAAGTAAACTCCTGAACCGGAAGTGGAACTCTTTCAAGAAAAGTGCCTTTTTTCTTCAAGGTATTTGTTTCAAATTTTGTACTAGCTTCAAAAATAACGAATAACGCACAGATATCAAATTTTACAGTAATTGCTCAACCGGAAGTGATATTTTTCAACAATTTTTTAAAATGCATATGAGTAAATATGAAGCGTTCGGGTGTAAAACCTGTTAACTACATAGCATTTCCATACCAAAAACGAAAAGAATATAAAATCATTTTTCAATAATTGACATGTTGGTCTTGCTCGCTTCGCTCGCAAGGACGAGCGCCTTCGGCGCTCGCTTTAATAATCTCAACTGGAGTGACTTATATTGTTTAGAAATGTTTATTACTGTTTTATCCAAAAAACAACGTTTTATGACATAAAAAATAATAAGAAAAAAACATATAATACAAAATATATATTATAAAAAAACATATAATTAAAAATATATATAATAAAAAAACATATAATAAAAATATTTAATAAGAATATATAATAAAAAAATATATAATAAAAATAGAACCATACCAAAAACAAAAAGAATATAAAAACACTTTTTAATAATTGAGTCGTCGGTCTTGCTCCTTGCTTTAATAATCTCCACTGGAGCGAGTTAAGTTGTTTAAAAATGTTCATTATTTTTTTATACAAAAAACAACGTTTTAACATAAAAAATAATAAATTACAAAAATAATATATAATAAAAATGTATATAAAATAAAAAATATACATAAGCAACATATAATAAAAATATATAATAAAAATATATATAAAAAGATATATATAGTAAAAAATATATAATCTCAATAAAAACAGAACCATACCAAAAAAAAGAATATAAAATCATTTTTTAATAATTGAGACGTTGGTCTTGCTCGCTTCGCTCGCAAGGGCGAGCGCCTTCGGCGCTCGCTTTAATAATCTCAACTGGAGCCATTTAAGTTGTTTACAAATGTTTATTACTTTTTTATACAAAAAACCAGGTTTTAATATACTCTCTACTGGAGCGAGATGATTCAAGATACTCTTCACTTTAGAATCTTAAAACAAATAAGTAATACATTAAATATTTTATTGCTTTTAATTAAGTAATACATTACTTATTTTATTATTTGTATTATGTACTTCAACTACTCTAACCATTAAAAAATTATAAAATATGTATTCCCCGTGAAATTATCAAGATGTCCGTCTTGCTCGCTTCGCTCGCAAGCGCTCGCGCCTTGGGCGCTCGCTTTAATAATCTCAACTGAAGCGAGTTAAATTGTTTAGAAATGTTTGTTACTTTTTTATACAAAAAACAACGTTTTAATATATAAAAAATAATAAATAATTAAAAATATATATATAAGAAAAAAACATATAATAAAAAATATATAATAACAAAATATATAATAAAAAATATGTAATAAAAATATATAATAAAAAAACATATAAGAAAAAATATTTAATAAAAATATACAATAAAAAAAGATATGTAATAAGAAATATATAATAACAATAAAAACAGAACCATATCAAAAACAAAACGAATATAAAATCATTTTCCAATAATTGAGACGTCGGTCTTGCTCGCTTCGCTTGCAAGCGCTCGCGCCTTCGGCGCTCGCTTTAATAATCTTAACTGGAGTGAGATAAGTTGTTTAGATGGTATGGTTCTGTTTTTATTGTTGTTATATATTTTTTATTACATATTTTTTTTATTGTATATTTTTATAATATACCTATGTTTTATTATATATTTTTTATTATATATTTTTTAGTATATGTTTTTTATTATATGTTTTTTATTATATATTTTTACTTATATATATTTTTAATTAGTTATTATTTTTTATATATTAAAACGTTGGTTTTGTATAGAAAAGTAATAAACATTTCTAAACAACTTAAATCACTCCAGTTTATATTCTTTTTGTTTTTGGTATGGTTCTGTTTTTATTGTATTTAAATATTTTTTATTATATTGTTTTATTATATTTTTTTATTTATATTTTTTTATTGTATATTTATTTTATTCTATATTTTTTCTTATATATTTTTTATTATATATATATTTTTTATTATGTTTTTTTATTGTATACGTATTTTTTATTATATGTTTTTTCTTATATATTATTTTTTATATATTAAAACCTGGTTTTTTGTATAAAAAAGTAATAAAAATTTGTAAACAACTTAAATGGCTCCAGTTGAGATTATTAGAGCGAGCAAGACCAACGTCTCAATTATTAAAAAATGATTTTATATTCTTTTTTTTGGTATGGTTCTGTTTTTATTGAGATTATATACTTTTTACTATATATATCTTTTTATATATATTTTTATTATATATTTTTATTATATGTTGCTTATGTATATTTTTTATTTTATATACATTTTTATTATGTATTATTTTTGTAATTTATTATTTTTTATGTTAAAACGTTGTTTTTTGTATAAAAAAGTAATGAACATTTTTAAACGACTTAACTCGCTCCAGTGGAGATTATTAAAGCGAGCGCCGAAGGCGCTCGCCCTTGCGAGAGAGCGATTATTAAAAAATGAGTGTATATTCTTTTTGTTTTTGGTATGGTTCTGTTTTTATTGTTATTATATGTTTTTTTTAATATATATTTTGTTACTATATATATTTTTTTATTTCAATAATTTAAAAATGATTTGAAATATTTTTTTAGTTTTAGTATGTATGTTTGTTCTTAATATTTCAATTTTTTATATAGTTGTGATTAATATCATCATTTACAAGCAAATTTCGGTGTACGATATAGTAGTAAAATCAGAAAATACAGTACAATCAGTAAATTCAGTAAAATCAGTAAAATCAGTAAAATATACATCTCTATGGTAATTTCTAAATATCTCATCTGTCCTCTACCGTACATTAAACGATACAAATCGTAATGTTGTAAATAACCTATTAACGTTGCGTCGTCGTTAATGTAGACTTGGTTTACGTAGACCTGGTTTACGTAGGCCTAGTTTACGTAGACCTGGTCTACATTAACGAGACCAACCTGCTGTAGACCATAATATCGTCGCTATAGACACAAGGTTTCTCTAGACACACGACAGCACGACGGGTTGCCTAAACAAACAACACAAAGTAGGACAAACAGCCCGGACAATAAATCTGAGTATGTAGATTTTATTATCCGAATTATTGAGGGCCTGCAAGTTGGCCGTATAGTTCTGCGAGGTGGAGGTGCACCATTAAAATTTATGAGGCCATTCTAGAGCATATCGATTTACCTGTCTTAAATAACACAATTTGAGCAGCGCGTTCAATGCAAATATTTTGCCCGACTAATAAATTATTCAGGCCGCGCGCACACAATGTGATTTCAATTACGATCCAATTTGATTAAACACCGTTTATTAACATTCACATTAACATAGCTAATCATTGCTTATGTGGCTAATTTTGTCTTTTATTTTCAGGTAAGCCTCGTGGTTAAGTCTCGGTGTGTTGAGTCTACTTAAGTAAGTATGAGTCTCTTAAGTCAGGAAGTAAGTAAGTAAGTACGTAAGTACGTACAACACTTTCAGGTACTAAAAATGTTTTGACTTCAAAATTTGTTGAAGGGTTTAAAAGATATTTGAGATATATTTAAGGGATATTTAAGAGATATTTAAGAGATAAAAGTAGTGATCCTTTTAAGTGCAGTCAATATTATTACGTCCACGCATAATTTATGCTAAAGTGAAGGTAATCCAGTGATGGCGATTCTCGACTCTCTCGGTTGGCCTTAACAGATGGGCTTCCGACACACGGCTTATCCAACAATAAACGACATTCCGACAATTAAACTAACGTTATCTAATAAATGATACTAGCGAGGACAAATAAAACGGTATTGTTATTTTCTCGTCCGCTCGCTCGCGCGCACTTAGTACGTACTTAGGAGGAGATAACAATTCTTAATTTGCGCTACAGATATGCCCGGCACAGTTAGCTCCATCTCAAAGACGCCATAACATTATGCAAAAAAAGGTTAAACACCTGATGTGCTTTCTAAATGGACCATTTGCATCTGTTATTTGATTTTATTGTCGTGCGTGTGGAAACCGCATCGAGTACTTACTAGACTATTTTTTTAGAATTGAAAAAAAAAAACTGTCGCGATATTTTTGTCTTGTGTCTTGTGTGTTGTCTGGCGCCCTTGATGGTGGTGGTAGATACGCAATGAGCGGCGAGCGGTTGGAACCGCGCCAACAGAAGAAGAAGAAGGGGAGAAAAAGAATAAGAAGAAGAAGAGAGCCGCAATAGTCTACCATCTTACTTACTCTAGGTCGTCTTGAAGCCAAATTCCTTAACCTACAAACACCTGTTGGAATGCGGCTCCATTCTTCCATCCTCGAACTCAGCCCTGCGGGCTAAACCGTCCACTCAACCAACGAACTCAGTCAACCAGAGACCGAATTGATAAATTTGAATTGCTTATCGTACGCTAGCAGGTGGATTTGATCGAGAATATCGGATTTGGAAGAATGAGTGAATGATTTGGGATAATGTGTGAATGATTTGGGATGATGAGTGAATGATTTGTGAAGAATGAGTGAATGATTCGGAAGGTGTAGAAAAATTTGCGTATTCAACAAATTGCAGGTGGACCTCATAGCAACAACCGTTACCCCTTTTTGCGGCGCATAAAGTAATATTGCGTGTAATCTAGGTCGTCGCGTGTACCTCAGTGCGTTTATTTAATTGCCATGCTGCGGAATATTATACAGGAATTATTAATAACTGCATTTGTAACAGTTGCTCTGCACTTTTGTTGCAAATTCAGGTTGAACGATTGACAGTGGGACAAATAAAGTCATGAGGATAATAATAACAATATTTACGGTAATAATAATAGTAAAAATAATAGTAATAATAATAGTAATAATAATAGTAATAATAATAATTTCAAATTTTAAAAAGTAACACATACATTTAGTAAGGATCAAGAGGAAGTCCTGCGAGGGTTTCCGAGGCTAATTAAAAGTAAAACTCACTCTGAGGTAATTTGTAGATTGTTATCGAGAGTAAATTCTTGACGAGCACCTGCACAGTGTAATATGAACCCAATATAAATGACGACTCCATTTTGTTGGAAGGCTTATTTGCCATTATTAAATGGCGGACACCTGGCGCGCAAATGGGCCTCCTAATGGCGAAAATAACGTAGTTGCGGCTTCTTTCAACACTTTCCCTAATTGAACCTCATTAGATCGTCGAAGAAACGGAAAGCTCTTTTTTATTGGAGTAATTGGGATTTGCTGTTTATTTGCGCCATTAGGAATTTCAGCTTAGGTTAGATCCTATCAGAAATTGATAGGTTAGGTCTTGTTAAAAGTGGATAGGTTAGATCTCGTCAAAATTGGTTGGGTTAGGTTAGGTTAGACCTCGACAAAATCCGATAGGTTAGGTACCTTAGGTTAGACCCCGAAAAAACCGGATAGGTTAGGTACCTTAGGTCAGACCCCTATAAAACGCATAGGTTAGCTTAGGTTAGATCCCGACAAAATCCGATAGGTTAGCTTAGGTTAGACCACGAAGAAACAGGATAGGTTAGGTACTTTAGGTCAGACTCTTAAAGAACGCATAGGTTAGCTTAGGTTAGACCCAAAAAAACGGATAGGTTAGGTACCTTAGGTCAGACCCTTAAAAAACGCATAGGTTAGCTTAGGTCAGACCCGAAAAAAACGGATAGGTTAGGTACCTTAGGTCAGACCCTTAAAAAACGCATAGGTT
>JAWQRP010004615.1:0-11648 GCA_033557875.1 Quadriops clusia | reverse complement strand
CAAGTAACCAGATTTCTCACTAACATCCAAGACAGCTGGCAATATGTATTAGTTCTGACTAATATTTAAAGGAGGCGGCACGAAAAAGTCATTTTTTATGCCTCAATCGTTTCGGGACACCCAGTAGCTAATAACTGTACGGCACGTAGAATGTCCCGGAATTTAAATTTTTAATTTTAAATTGCTCTCCTGTTTTATCGTCTCTCATATCGGACCCTTTATCATAACCCTGTCCTCTAATATCCTGCAAATTTAAATCCAAATCATTAAGTCCCCCAATTATAATTTTAGACATTTGTATCCTTGTGGATCTTTCAACCGGAGAAAGTCCGAATGCCTTTCATTAAATTTTATTTCCAGTTCATTGGAATCAGATTGATTGATTACAACAATAGTTATTTGCTCCACTTTACTAACGAATGTAACTTTGGAATATTATTTGGCATTTGCGAAATTTAATTGTGTGACAATTATATTTCAGTATAAATTTCGATTAATTGTGTGTGTAGGTATTTAATCATTGATTATATTATAAATATTTTGTCACAAAACATGCCTGGCACATACATTTCTGATTGTTCCCAAATGATATCACATCAAAGTAACTCATTCATTTCAAATAAACTAATTGACTTGTTATCCTTACACACTTCTAATATAATAATTATAATAATAATAATAATTATTATTATTATTATTATAATAATACATTGATGATAATAAAACCCCCTGCCATCCATTATTTGGAAATACAGCAAATGCTGTCACATTACAAGAAAGGGTTTATTGGAGACACGTCTAGACAAAATTAGTAGCGCACATAAAAACGACGCCTAAAATCTTTTTTCCCATCTCGTCCGAAGTCTGAAGGACGTCGAAGTCACCCCCAGGAAACATAAAAGCGTGTAAACTAACGAAAGAGCGCTGGTAATATCGGGAAAGCAGCAAACAATGTCTTCTCAATTTTCGTTTTTGTTCTATACGGCAGCAAACAAAAATACATCAGAGTTTTTGCAACGACGTCCTGGCACTTGAAATATTTCGTTTACTTAGACCGAGGAGGCGGCGCGGCGTGGCGGCGGCGCATCGCAGGCGGCTGCTCCAATCAGCTGATCTAATAAATTTAAATATCCCGAAACCGATAAATCAAGCTGTGTAAACACTAAAAGAATAGAGTAGACGGTAGAAATTTATGGAAGGAGTTTGAATCTTCAGCAGAGGATGATCCGGCCGCCGCCGCCGTGCCTCGAGGCGAAATTCGTTCGGGTGCAGGATTTACGAGCACGACTGTACACAAATGCTCATCATCGACTTGCATGAGAATGAAGGTGCTATAACGGTTTGTCCGGCTCAAAGTGTGTATTTTACTTTATCTGGTACGACTTTATTATTTTGGACTCACTGCTTTGTTCTTGTTTTTTTATTCCTTTTTCATTAAAATTATACTTTTAGAGATAAATATTTAGTTGTCTGTATCTTTTCCAAAACATTACTATACATTTTAGAAAGAAGGTCATTAGACTATTATGAAAAATCCAAATCCAAAGGACTACTATAGAAGGTAAATTAAAACAATTCAAAATGTCAATTTGTCTATCTTTTTTGGAACTTTAGATGTTTATCCTTGACAAAATATTTTATTTCCTTCTTATAAGTAAATTCAATAATTCTACAGAAACTTTTCGAATAAGTAATATAGTGAAAGTTATAAATTTTGGACCCAGCAAGAATGTATATATTAAATTAAAGACGTTTTACTTGCTTAATTCTTTTTATTTTAGCGCTAAAATAAAAAGAATTAAGCAAGTAAAACGTCTTTAATTTAATAATATAGTGAAACCTCGATTTGGAAAATATACTTTATTCTATTCAAGGTACCTAACAATTCTTAAAGAAGAAAAATTGTTGACGTTTAAAAAAACTATATTTAATTTTTAAATTATTTTACATAATTTGTATATAATATTTACCTAAGCATTGAATATAGAGTATATGAAGAAATCAATACCTTTACAAGATTTTAAATGCAGTTTATCGAATTTATCGGCTGATGCCATCTATAGTCCAATGCGGTAAATAAAGAAATCAAGTTGGTGGAACAATACGGGGAATGTCAAATTTGACAATCGCATCATGCGGTTTACATATACAGAGATAAGGAGAGATGGGTAACTCTGTAGAAAAAAGTTAGCCATGCTTCATCCCAACCATTGCATAGATGTCGCCACTATGCTTGATTAAAAAATAGGCGGGAAATTTGAAATTTAAACTATATTAAGAGGGTATATCAGCGATCATTTAGAAAGACCTGCGGGGCAACGGTAAGACGGGAGGTAGCAGATATGATACAAAGAGGCGGAACTATTTTTATAATTATTATTTACGAAAATCAAATAGGACCGGGTTTATATTGAAGCTATAGGTTGTAGACAAGATTCTTAGGAAGTTAAATTTCTCTATATCCTACGTGAACAGAGAAAAAAAATACCAATGTTCATCAATATTCGTGATTTTTAATCGCAATTTAAGTGCGAAAGGAAATTAATAAACAAAAATGCGCCACCATACAATCACGTTGTTGATTTTCTTATGGAGTCTGCTTTCGATTTCAAGTCTTTATATACAGTCAGTTCGATAAAAACAGCTTCGCGTTGAGGGTCTCTATTAGGGACAAAAATTCTGCTGATACTCCCCCTTAACTATCTAATTTAATAAAAAAATTTAAAAAGCCAAGAATCTTTAATAGTAGAAAATTAATTTTATTTGTGTTAAATAAAGCATACTAAACCATATTAAATGAAAAGATTTACATTTTCAAGGTGACGACGCGTTTTGACTTTTTCCCTGGACTGTCAAGCATCTTTCAGATATGAGTCATTGACATCTATGACTTGGAGGATTCCATGGAAGCGAAGCATCCTTTCAACCTCGTTCTCTTCCAAACCCCAAACCAAAAAACGTTTTGACATTGTAACACAAATATAACACCAATGAACAATAATAACAACGCACAGAACTTCTATCAAAATGAACAACTACAATTTAAACAAATGAAATTTCGAATGACTTCTCCTTCTTCTTCTTTTATTAGTCAATTTTGTGCAAAGTGCTGCCACCTGCGGTAGGTGAGTTGAATGATTTACAACTAACGCCATCTGCGTTGATGTTGGAAACGTGCTGACAGAGAGAACCTGAATGTGAGACCAATATAGTAAAACAAGACAGAATGATGCGGTCAAATCTCATGATAAAAGATTCCCATTTCCCCTTATCTATATGGTTCACGTCTTACGATAATGTATTCTGAAGTTTGGTTTCTTAACTCTTTTTAACTTTAAAATTCTGACAGAAACAGATATTTTACAAAATTTTCGGTAAAGTCTCTGTAAAAAAGCTTAAACTTTTGTATTAGTTTCACTAATCACCGCTGGACAAATAATTGAAGAGTTTTCGAGCTAAGCACAGATATAAGTATAAATAAGTATTCCTGACATGCAGTTGCTTCTTTCTAATTTTTTCATATTAGCCCGCTAATGGTCGTTATCCGGCCATTTTTTTCTAACAGGTCTCTACAATAAACCGAGGTTTCCCTGTACATGTTTCCATTGATGGTTACAGTTTGTTTAACGAAAGAAGGCCTCCGGTCAAAGGATGAGGTAATGACAATTTTGCGGAACACATAGGCGTGCGTAAAATAATTTCCGTGGTTTCATGTGATTTTACAAATTACTTAATAAAATATATATCCGTATCATTGTAAACTATCATGTTCAAATTGAAAATTGGCAAAAAGAAAAGGTCAAAAAGTGCAACGAACACGGCAAATTCATATTACTCATACAAGGCCAAACCACGCCACTGATTTTAGTGTTTTGATTAGTGCCGATCTGTCATTTATTTTTTTACGTCAAACGCTCAACTGAATATTTGCCATGCCAACGCGAAGTTTCATTGGCGACTTGATTGATTACCTGGGTTTTAACTATTTATGAGAGCAGCATCGATTTTCGATTATTTTTGTCATAGGATTTATCAATTTTGGTTATACCGCTCATAATAAATGAGGTACACAACCAGCATTTTTTTGACCGGCCATCTTTCGCTAAACAAACTGTTAGTGTGTTGTTTGTAGTCTGAGAAAAACAAAAGATCTACATCTTTTACAGTTGCACTCAGATGCAGGTAAATTTTAATAATTTATTACGATTAAAACCTTTATATTAATAATAATGTCACATCTTCATTCGTAATGTTTCACCTTTTTATCAGGATTCTCCATTTGCATTTCTTCGAATTGAGCTCGCCTTCAATTACAATAATTAAGAATTAAATCAACCAATACAGCAAAATTTCACCTTCCCCTTTGGAATTGATTTCCTTTCGTGAAATTTCGTTCTGTACTACAACAATAGGGTCTTAAGTACCTTTATATGCATTCCTTAAAGGCCATAAGTTATAGCGTCTCTGTGAACTTCGATTTTCGAATTTCGCCCAGCCAGATCGTTGAATTTACGCATTGTGGGGCACACGGCCGCCCATCATGATAAAATAGAATTTTTGATGAGATGACCTCCGTTTAAACGAGCTTGTTACCGCCGTATTAATATTAATAGGGGGCCGAGGGCAGGGGTGGTTGCAACAACACCGCCGCCGCAGCTAACTAGATCCGGTGGCAATTCAGCCCGCTGCAACACGACACATTTCCTTGCGAACCAGCATTTAATTAGGTAGCATTTGCATTTAATGTTGACATAATCCAGTGGATGGCGCTGACGGCGCGAGTCCTCGCTCGCACATACAGCCAGTCAGTGGTGAGGAGAGAACTAATTTAATTAAAGATGTACGCGCGTTCTGCGGTAGGTCTGATGGATCCAACCAGGCCCAGAATGCTCCCCAGTAATGCCCTTGGTCCTGGAACTAGCCATGGCCAAAGCCAGAAGAATTCCTTTGAAGCCACTGACTGCATCGATCCCAGCTGACTGATCGAGGATTAATTACGAAGCGAGTCATGCCCTGATGGGATGATAGACGTACAAGTAAACGGCTACTGATAGTTTTCCATTAAATGGGGGCTCAACTCTTGATGGAGTTAATTATCGGGAAATTTTACTGCTTGCCGCAGCTCCCACTGCATTGTGTCTTCTGCAGTGCAAAAAAATGAAGTTCATTGGCTTCCCTCGCCATGCAAACAAACTGTACCAGCTCTGTCGCAACGTCTTTGTTTCCTAATTAACGAATGCTTGCTAGATGGAAATCTGCACAAACATTCATAAACCTCCAGGTACTAAAAGAGATTTACTTGAAACATATGCAACATTATAATGAAATACAAATAATGTATTTGCTAATATTAATAATATTTGTATTTGTATATTTAAATTATTACTTATATTGTGTATGTTAAGATTCTAAACAAAAAAGAAATCATTCATAATAAAATATTTTTACGTTACCCACAAAACAACAATATATCCCTGGGTCATTCTACATGTACTATAAGAAACAAAAGCAGAACAAAGGACCATTAAACTCGTGTCAGATATAAAAATGTGATAGGAAAAAGCAAGTCAACCAAAAAAGAGAGTAGTAGCCGACATTAGCCCTTTAAAGCTACTCTACTCTTAATTGCGGCAATTTCCTCGTGAAAGTGGTCCCATAAAAATGAGCAAAAACATGCCGTTTAATAAGACCGGCCATTTAATAAAAAACTATACGTACCATAATTCATTATAACTGGGAAAATCATTACCCTGCGCGGAGAAAGGGAATATGGGCCATTCGGGTGGCCCTTTATAAAAAAAGAGATGAATTGCTTGTCTGCACGTTAGAATGGATAAGACGACTATAAATTTGAAACAAAATAACCACCGAGTCCCTCTTTCTAGATTGTGTTCATATATAGTCGGCTTGGTGGTGTAACAGCGGATAGAGTGAGGTAATATGTGATTTACGAGGAGGATGACAAAAATATTCCCCAAGATTTATTTGCTTAAGAGTTTCATTTGGGTTAGTGTCCCATTTTTGAGATTGAAGTCACGTCTTGCATGCATGTTTGAATTCCATAACAAAGACTGCAATACCGTCCCAAACTTAAAAAGTAAAACCACAACGTTGTATTTTACCTAAAATTTCTTTGTTCTCATCCTTCAACTGGATTCATTTTTCATTACAATTAATGAAGAATATAAAGATTAAATTCTAAGCTAGTGTAACCGAAAGCTTGATATGTAATACAGTGTTCGAAATCGTTCAACAAACTTTCGCGAGTTCCCAACTTTGCCCCCTAATTTATGCGCCCCTTTCAGCCGAAGTTTATTCTTGAGGACGTGGCAGATAAAATTGTCTCATTGGGGCACCCACGACTGAGAAAATGAAATCATTTCCATTCAAAGTGATGTTGAGACGTCGGCGAAGGAAAATGGAGAACAATTCCCAGTCATTAGGAAGTCCGTAAGGTCCCGATATTTAAAAAATTAAGACATTTGTCAGGATCGCGCTCTCCGGAAGATAAATTAGCTAAATATTTACTTCTGATGTAAGAGTTCCAATTATAACTTATTTTCCGAGTTCGAGCTTAATTTAACTTTAACTTTTAACAATTTAAACAAATTTCAGCGGATAACTTCGGAAGTACAGCTTAAGGTCAGGGAAGGGGTCGATGCGGAGCTTAAATGAAATATTTGCTCCAAGTTATTATATTTTGTACGCGGTATAATTTTTCGCGCATAACAAAATTGTAATGCTGCATATATGCCTTCGAGCTTCGATTTACCTACACCCTTGCGAAATTTAAAATTTAAAAAACAACAGCATTATAATAATACGGAACTTTTATCGCGTATATGCAAAATGCGTGAAAAAAAGCATTCTCGCTAAGGTAGAAAACAAATGTATTCCCCTAATTTGCAATTCATATCAGTCCGTCAGAAAAAAGGAAAATATAAATTTTATAAATTTGCAATTCGCTGCTTCTTACTGCGAGAGAAAAAAATACGCAAATGACTGTAGATACATCATAATAATTTGGGGAAACAAAGGAAGGACATGCGCTTCAGGATCTCGCAACGGTAGTTGTGTCGTCGTTGGTTGTGTCATTCCGGAATTGTGCCAATGTGGAACTGTAACATCCTGGAAAAATACTTCCTTTCTTGGGGTCGATGTAGCATTAGTGGAACAGTCTTTTGTAAACTGAAAAATAATCGGGATAGTTTTCTTGAAAGTAGATCCAATGGAACGAGTTGAAGCGATATGAGATTCAAACAGGAACAATCGAATCGTCTACGGGAGATAGGTGTCACAATAAAAGTTCAATTGAAAACTGCCAATAAATATTATTTTCTCTTCGATTGTATGTTCAGCAGTGAAACCGAAGGGATCTTCGAGTGTTTAGAATTTCATCACTGCTGTACGTGCATCAGCAATATTGGAGAAACGATGAATAATGGGAATAATATGTGCATGGGGAATAATAACAACGATATAGCCTCTATTTACAGTGTCATACAAAGCCTGCAATTTAAACACTAATTAATTGAACTTAAAGCCTTATTATTTAATTACAGCCGAAATGGCTAAATAGGTCGCGCAATTATTGCAATTAAACTAATATTTACGGAAAATCCTGTTCAATAAAGCATTTGTTATAGTACAAACAAACCGAGCACAAACAACAAGCGATGAATCATGAATTTCAATTGTAGCAGACAATTTATTTGTAGTTTTTAATTTGCGTTAGAGATAAATATTCAATTTCGTTTTGTAAATTAAATCCCGTTTGTGCAATTATTTGTTATCATCGTGATAACAGCTTCATTCAGTACATATATACAAACACACAATGAAAAATATTTTATTTTTCAGAAATATGTTTTAATCTTCTTTTGTTTATAATTTTATTATGATTATTCCTTGATATTTCCATGTGTTATATAATTTAGTTTACTGAACCACTATTGTTATACCTACACAATTAATTTTATTATAATTTGCTGCACTGTAGCTCAGCCGCATAAACGATACGAAATAGAAATTCCAAGCGACCAAAAAGGCCGTCCAAGTAAAGACATTCTTTTGTTTTCAGAGAAGGAATGCAGATATGTCAAAGGAGCGTGGTCGGAGTGCGACCCCAAGACAAATATGCGCACGAGAACGTTGACATTGAAGAAAGGCGACCAGTCGACATGTGAGGCCGCCAAAACGATCCAGAAGAAGTGCAAGAAAGGTAATTATGACCAAATACGGAGCAGAGGTGCTCTTTATCTCTGGCGTTCCTGTTTTTTCTCGAGAGACGTGCCAGGAATCCGCTCGATATCCTGAACCTTGTTTGGTTTAATGCTTAAACTGTTTTAGCTAGAGCCATTCTTTTACTCAATTCGTTGTTCCATTACACGGTTCGCTCTACTCTACCTAATTTGATATTCTTTTCGATTGTTCGATGATGTTTTTCCAATATATTAGATTTGTGAGCTTGTAAAAAATGAATCTATCTAACTTACATCGTTTCGAATGTCAAACAATTATTTCAATTTCAAGGGAAGTGGCCCGAGAAATACACCTCAAACTTGATGTAATTTTATGAGTTTATGTAGAACAGAACTGTTTTACCTTACTAAATTATAACCGTCGATGAAGTTAATTTTACAAAAAAAATGTTTCATGTATATTAATACTTTTTTAAGAGATTCTGTCCGTCTTCACATAAAAACAGAAACTATCACAATTTTTTTTTTAATTTTGGTACGTGCCAGGATTCAAATTATGAATTTGAAACATATTGTACACGAAACAATCATGCATATTTAGAATTTTCTGGAATATGTAATAATTAAACGGTAATAATCGTGTGAGATAAAAACAAGGATCTATTCCACAAACCCTCAAAATGTTATTAATTTTGGTGAGCATCACATGGGGTACCTTCCTAACAAATAAATCTACAAGTACCCTTAGTTAATATTCTTCACTATCATACAAAAACTAAGTTTTCAGATGGTTGTAATTAAAATTCATCGGTAAACAACTTGCTGCTTGCTTATATAGCAAAGTTCCCCATTTAATTATGTTCCTTACGCGTATAAAAGCTCAAGTTCGGTTTCTGTTTGCTAAAAGTACAAAAAGTCTCCTACGTATAGGTCTGTGTACGTCTGCGTTAAATATTTAAACTCGATTTAGAATTGTCATTAATTTTGTTAATTAACTAGAGTGTCGCAGGTACTTAATTAAGTTCTACAGAAACTTCAAAATAAGATAATGCTCTGGGCGAAATTCTCTCGCACGCCGTCGACGAGGAAAACTACTCTTGCCGAGGAGCACTTTTTCACGTCGCCCTGGTGGCGTTAATACTCACCCTCCAACTGCTGCCCTCGCGATGGCAGCATCGAGAACTTTTTAATGAAGTAATATGCACCAGCATTTACCACTCAACCTCCACTCGGTGCCATTGTGGCTTACATGTTTGCGTTGGTTTGATGCTCTGCTCTGTGGCCGAGGAGGCCGTTAAAAATTAGTTGCTCGACTAACAAGGGGAGGCTTAATAGGTTAACTAATTTTATGTGTGGTAAATCCTTGTTTATTTTTACAATTGAATTAAATTGTATGTTATGCTAGTGACCTAATTACTGAAGATCTAAAAGAATATAGTGAGATGTTGTTTAACAATTTAATTTATTAATTCAAATTGGCAGACTGTAATAACTTCTCGTTGCATGTATTTTCCGCTATAATGAATATGATTAATTAATTAATTAGTTTCCGAATCCAGCTTAATCTCCCGGGGTGCCCCCTTAAGTACACAGCGAGTTCAAATTTGAACTGGGTTAAAAAGTGCTAATTGTTCCAGCACTCAAATTACTTTTCCACTTTTCGAAATGGCTCTCATAAACTTAGCAGTTAATCCCCGCAAAATTTGAGCAGATGAATTATTCCTCGAGTGTCTCCGCGCGTGGATACAAATTAATTTATTACGCAGCGTAAAGGGGCTTTTGTGATATAAATGGATTTTAAATATTGAATATTGTAGGAATCTTATTTCGCAGAAATCTTATTAAATATTTGATAGGTACAACTGTTAAATTATCTATTGATAAGCCAGTAGGGGGGATCGCTGGTTTAAATCCACCTTACATTTATAGGCGCGTGTGGTCTCACAGACCCCATTGAATCCTGCCCCTCCCACTAGTCCCACCCATCAGCTGATCCATCATTTTCCGCCGCCATTTTTCCGCCGCCACCATTTTTGCTCCGCCGCCGCCATTTTTGCCCTCCCCCCCCCACTCTCCACCGACCAATGAGAGATCAGCGTTCTGGGGGCGCAAAATTCAAATTTAGGGTGTGTCATTCCTCAACTGTGGAGCTATGAACATCGGCGCGAAATTCAAATTTGTGTCAGCCCTAACATATGACCTCGCCGAATGATTATTCGTGAGAGCTCGGGTTGTGCAATATGTAGCCGCTTAGGCTCGTTTGATAATAAAAAATTCATGTTATTGGTTGACACGCCAGTTAACACTTATATTATCACGTTCTGTTACTAACCTACCTCAACGGTTGTGTTCACAGTACTGCTATTTAATAAGCAGAAGTTTATGAAGAATTAGTTATGTAATAGGAATCTGACAGCTAAGGAATTCGGGGTTGCCATATATCAGGTTTCAAGTCGTATTCCACACGTCGCGTCGGGTGGGCTAACGCTACCAGCGACCAAGCGCAGACAGCGTAAAATTTATGACGTGCCCTGATCACTTCTTTCGTGGCGAATGCGTACACATATAATTTGTTATGGTGCCGTGTCAACATTGTAGCGTTTTTCCGCTAGAGGACATGTTACGTCTTTGAACGTATTGTCTTTGATCGGGAACGATGCATACGATGCGTCTATAGCGCTGAAGCAGTGTCGCGGAAGAGTCGTGTTTCCTCTCCGACGTCTGATTGTAGACTAACAACGCTGGGGAAGATTGTGAACAGTCGTGTGCCGGCGTCTGGTCACTGACTGGTGATACTCTTTGGCGATAGTTTTGTAAGAAGAGGGACGCCTCTCGTTGTATGCAAAATAAGCACAAATTTATTGATATAGAGGGCCTTTCACCTAATTTGCTGCAAAATCGGCTATTCCTAGACCGTATATAAGGAAATTATTTCGGAAACTCCTTCAGTTCGTTTCGCATAATCGAGCAGTCACGTCGTTACACACGAGAGCTGAATCTTCTTGAGATTTCGGTAAGTATATAACAGTTGCGGATGGTATATGCCATCAGGAGAGACCATTCTTTTAACAGATTTTATTACCAGTAGCTGAAGACATTACCAGAAGAGGCTGTTGAAGAGACATTGTAGAGAGCAGACACGAGCATCGCAGAGAGCAGATCATCGTAGACCGCTGATCCGATCGTCTCAACCCAAAGGAACACATTTTTGGTAACCATTTTTTTTTGTTTTTTAATTTTAATATTTTGTAATAATTTTATACCCATAACGGAACATGTCTAATTATAGTGTGGTCAAAGATAACACGCGTAAAATTCGTCGGTTCGGAATGCAAGCTCGCACGGTCGAGTTTAAACTAAATACTGTACCGGTGGATGTCGAACCTGCTAAGTTTGTTAAGGGAGCGATTGAGCAGATATTTGAAGACACGACAGGGGGTTTGGATC
>JAWQRP010004614.1:0-11649 GCA_033557875.1 Quadriops clusia | reverse complement strand
ATCTGGTATTTCGATAACAGGTTTGTCATCTTTATCTGTTTACATTTAAAGCGATGCATTAGAAGAGTTCCGCTTCAAGGCAGGGTCCTTTGCGGGTGAGATACGTACGTAAGGGGGGTACTGTTTATATTTGTAAAAATCACGTGAGCTAGCTGCCACTTAAGGTTTATCGCTGAAAAAGTAAATGTGCCGACTTCGAGATTACACAAAATAATGCAGCAGAAAAAGGAACTTTTAAATGCTTCTGTCAAAGTAGGGAAACATTTGAAAAATATGCACTTTTAATTAGCAGATTCTCAAAAAAAAGGCATTTCCCACTTATAAAAGTTCCTGTTTTTGAGAGACAAAAGTTCATTCCCTCGGGTAACTCTTATAACGAGATTTCACTGTAATTGGTAAACAGATAAGTAGACATTACATTATCATTTAATTTTTCTGCTTCTACATAATGAACATCGAGCAATTTTAGGTTAATGTTTATTTACTAGTAACATGTAAATGAGGCTTTGAATACAAATGACAATGACATTTGAGAAAACTGGGGGTATGTTATCCGTTTGAATTCTGGTACCTATAGGATAATAGCATGCTAGATGAATCGACGCTGAATATTATACATAATGAAATGAAAAATTTGCCAAAATTAGAAAATATCTTGTGTGCAACACGTTGTGGAATGCTATTTTGTTCAACTCGTGTGATATTATGAAAGTTGATCTTTTCACTCGCTTGTTTCACAAAAATCACACTCGTTGCACAAAATCGTGCATTCCAGAACTGGTTGCATAAATAGCTATTAATAAATTGCATAAGAGGTGGTGTTCCATATTTTTTAACAAGTTTGAAAAAAGAGACATAATGTTGCATGTATGACATATTGTTTCCTTCACATTATACTTTATTTTTAACCTTTCGGTACACGCGCTCCGAAATATTACGCGAGCACACGCGCTATATGGTGGAATCGACCGCACTTGACTAGAGCACCTGCCAGGTACAGAAAGTACTACAAAATCGGTGTAAAGGTAACGGCACCACATCCCCTATTTATAGTTTCCCAAGGTATATCTGGGAACTGGAGGCATTTAAAAGAGAAATAAATGTGTTGAAAGTGAAAATAAAAAAGTGCGGTCTTTTCCACCAATTGGCGTGTGCTGAAGGGTTAAGATTTAGATTCATAATATAATATATGTACCTCCAATATTGTTGACATTAGTTTTTTAGTTTGTTCACTATAATATTCTGACTTAGGTAAGAACTTCTCTCAAGCACATGTAAAATTTTGTTAATCTAGTCATGTAGTCATGTAATTGTAAAATAATTTGTGTCATTTGTTTTTGAGGTGATGGGTTGTTATACTATTTTAATATGTTGCTTGTAGTCAGACTGTATTGTCCATTCAGCACCATATAGAGCCCCAGACTGTGACCGAAACTGTTGTGCCTAATAAATTGATTTATCAAGATTTAAAGAAGCTTTATTTACTATTAAAAAAATTCCAAACCCTGTAATTATTGTGTCAGATAATGATGGTAAAATTCTCTTGCGGGCGAGAAATACTGGCAGGAAAATCTCTAAATGTTTTACTGGATTTTTAGATTTGAGATTTACAGGTGATAAGAAACAAAGTCCATGAATAAGTTTATAGGCGAAAGGACTTCTTAAACATATTTCTGAAAATTTGTAAAAAAAAATGTACTTATTAAAACCTAACATAAGAATTTTGGTCTCGCACAAATAAGATTACATCAGAAATTCCCCGAGTTTTTCTAAATTTAAAAAAAATTCCCTGAGAATTCTGCACTTTTCCACACCTTTTGGAATTCCCTGAGAATTCCAGGTTTTCCAGAAAAGTGACCACCCTGTATACGCTAATTTTCATGAGACTGCATAATTTTAACTAGTGACGTTTACAACCAGCTTCTGTATAGATTGAATTGACTTTTTTTTATGTTTTAATTTATAGTTTTATTTGTTACATTGTTTATAATTTATTGTACTATTCCTTGCCTTTCTTATAGCCTGAAGATGGACATGTTAGCGTTTGAAACTAGTCGCAATATACTCTACATTAATACAAGAATTGCGTTTATTCTCCTTACTTATTATAAAACCTTATTTGGGTATTTCAAAATATTAATAATATAGAGGTTATTATTATTATGGAAGTGCACTTATTATTGTGAAAGGGTAATTATTGTAAAGAAAGCACAACGAATTTAATTAAAAAGCAATAAATCACTTACCTAGCAGGTCCATCAAAACGCGGTGGCGGCGGAGCCTCCTCGAAGTGTCGATCATTCGGAACACGTCTTTTCTCTTCGTAATTTTCATCACGACGATAAGGTGCCGGTCTCTTCACCGCCCGTCTCTCTTCCTCCTGCATGCGAATCTTGGCACGTTCCAGCTCGATCTTCTCCATCTCCAGTTTCACCCGTTCCTCCTTTTGTCTGTCTCGCTCACGGGCCATCAAAGCAGCTCTTTCTCTCTCTAGGCGATCACGCTCAGCTCGCAACTTTTCCCTTTCGCGTTCTAAGCGTCTCGATTCAGACCTTTGGCGTCTTTCAATTTCCCGCTGCCTCTCAATGTCCTCCCTGCGGCGCTTCTCCTCCCTTATCATCCTCTCACGCTCACGCAAGCGTTCACGTTCGCGTTCTTTCTTAATTTTGTCGAACGTCAAGAGTTCTCTTTCACGTTCTTTCTCACGCTCTCTCCTCGAGCGGGAAGACAGGCTTCTATCATTTCGATTCCTTGAACCAGATCTGCGAACTTTCTCCCTATGTCTATCCGCTTCGGGAGTCACCCTCAGCCCCTTTTCCTCAACCTTCTCCTTTTTCTTATCCTTATCGAGTTCTTTTTCCTCCGGTTTCTTAACCTCCTTGATCTCTTTTTTCTCTACGTCTTTTTGAGGAGTTTTGTTAATGGCTCGAATAGCGATTTTTTGCTTGCTTTCATCTTGCTTTTTGTTTACGTGGGGGTTCAAGTGGTCTGGGCGAACTTTCTCGATTTTGATAATTTGCCCGTTCAACTCGGTGTTGTTAAGTTTGGCAATGCAGTTGTCGGCATCGGCGACACTCTCCATCTTCACGTATCCATAGCAACAAGCTCCAGGATAACGAGCATTAATAACAACTTTGGCTCCGATAACCTTCCCATGCTCGGAAAGCGCTTGCTTAAGCTCGGTGGCTCTAGTGTTTTGGGATATGTTTGTGATCCAGAGATTGCGGTTCTGGGCATCGCTTGGCAACCTGATCGTCTTGCCACTGTACAAAAAAAATCAATAACATAAAAATCAATTCAGTTGAATAAAACCGCAATACAATGGAGAAATAAACCTTTACTTCTTATTACCAGAGTATTATAAAAACAGGAAGTAAAGGTTTTGTTTTGAATTTGAATACTTGTTATTTCACAAACATTTTTTTAAAATGGAAGTAGTTGGTTTGCTTTCGTTAAAGCGCCTACCTACATAAATTTAAAGGTTTTTTTTTTAATAATAGTATCTTTATATAATTTATTATTAAAATTATAATAAACATTATTTTATTTATAATAACTATTTTTATATTTAAAATTGACATTGAAATATTTCTGTGAAACGTTATGCAATATTTGTGCAAACACACAAATAATTTCAAATCAATTTCAGTTATTATAACTCTAAGATTTGTGGTATAATTCAATTACTATTAAAAAATTGGAGATAAATTTAATATATCCATAAAATAGGGTATTTACGATAAAATTGGATATTTACGATAAAATTCGATATTTGCGATAAGACATGTAAAAATAAAAAAAGTGTGATTTGTAACAATCAAACGAAGGAATCTTGAAATAAAGAATACATAAAAAAAAATAGATATTACCAATAAAAAAATCATATTACCACTGATTGTAAGTATTGTAAATTAGCCAACTTATTCACTTTCAGTCGCATGGACGTGTCGTCTTACTCTTACCACAGGTGATCCTTATACTATTACAGATCCTATTTGTCGTTAATCAAAGGTAATAATAATCACTGCAAAGGTTAAACTTTTGAATTATCTTCATATAATTCACCATCAGATTGTCCTCTAAGACAGTAAACAGGTTTGACGAACTATCTTCCAATGCTAGAAGAATAGGCAATTGAGAGTCCAAGACAAATAGTAGTCCAAGACAACTAGGAGTCTAAGGTATCAAAAAGTTTGACTTTTAGTTTTTCACGTCGGTCGTTGTTACTGGTAACATTCATTTTCATCCGCAATGGAAAGTCTTGTGATTTTTCCAAGGATGATACGTGAAATGTAAGATGATAACACTGTAAGGCACATAAAATGTAGGAAACCCAAGTGTAGATTTAACCAACCTAGAAGAATTAGCCGCGGGTTTCTCTTCAGCCTTCCCTTCCTGCTGCTGTCCTTTTTTATCGTCAGTAGTAGCCTCCTTGGATTTTTCTTCATCGGCACTCTTGCTCTTGTTATCTATATTAACAAATCGTTGCAATAAAAATTATATCACTATGTTTCGTCTCCATACCTCACTATAGTATTAAATTGAAAGAAAACTATTGAGACAGCGATAGGATTCCTTATTGGAATTCGATTTTGTTGCATTTTGCAAACTACCGGTTTTAACAATTTTATTTCCCACACGAACAGCTTAGTCAAATGAAATATAAGGACAACCAAAATTTCCAATATGCTTTTGAAAAATTTTGCTCAGCTAATTTGAACCGTTGTATTGCACTTGACAAGTGGGAAATGTGAATATTTTTGGTTTAGAGGAACTCAGGCGAAACGCAGAGTACGACACGTAAAAATTATTTTTCTCTAAATAACTTTTGTACTTTGAAGTTGTCTCGCTTATTGCACACACGCGTGACATAGACACGCCTATTTATAAAATAATGTTTGCAATATAAAGGGCAACCATTGATCCTCCTTATCTTCTTTATTGTTGTACTCTTGAGTAAATCTTCCACTGAATTTTCCATTTTACTTTAAAGCTTTCCGTTGTTTGTGCATAATTACAAACGGACTTTACAGATCAGCAATTTTAAATTTAGTTGTTGGCAATTAATCTGTTGTTCATTGCAATATGTCAATAAATTCCTATCAGATCACTTCACAAATTTTGTTGGTCAGCATATGTAGTTTTTCATTATATGTTGTTCATCATATGTTGTTCACCACATTTTGTTCATCACAAGTCATTCATTACTATTTGTTCATCACATGTTGTTTGTACCATGTTGTAATCCATTACATGGTGTTAATCCCATGTTGTAGTCCATCACATATTGTTCATAGCTTGTTGTAGTTCATCACATGTTGTATTTCAACACACATTATAATTCAAACGGTGTGCTTTATCCTATGTTCAGTAATGTTGTTACTCTTGATGTTCATTATGCCTTCTTTTCTTCATTACATCTGTTTGTAAATCATCAAGTCTTCTTGATGTTAATTTTGCTTTCTCATTGTTCCATTACAGATTCTTGAGGTTCATAACTAATTTGTTGTATCACACTCTGTTGACTATGGAGTTATGACCACACTTTCTTTGATTAAATTTCGTTATCAACCTAATTTGTGACAGTTTTGTGTCTTGGCGACAATCAATCATTGTTTGTTTGCTAGTGCAATTCTTGTAGATCTAGCAATTCTAGTAGTTACTGCAATTCTTGTAGATATTGCAATTGTTGAAGATAGAGCAATTATTCTAGATACTGCATTAAACGACCATACATTTTCTATGCAGCTACATCCAATCCAGTTTTTAAAGCAAACATTATTTTATAAACTTAAATTGTCTTCGCCAAAAACGGATTCGATAAAATAATAAATGTGTTCAAGAATTTATTGCTCTTTCTAATATTATTTTGATGTACTTACCGGCTTTTCCATCATCTTTATTGCCCAGATTGTCTGCCTGCAAAGACAATTTGTATGAAATAAATAATAGAATACGGGTAAAAAAAATAATAGAATAAAGATAATAATTAATAGAATACAGATAATAAATAATAGAATGCAAGTAATAAATAAAATATATAGAAAATAAATAAGTTACAGATAATAAATAATAAAATAGTAATAATATTAAAAAATAGACTTGTTATGCAAAATAAGTTCTTACTTCAGCATCATTCAGATTTTCTGCATCATCTAGAGTCAACTGAATGGAATCGTTTTTCGCTTCAATTTCATCCTTCTTATCTTGCATTCTATTGGCAGTATCCTCCCCGTTCTTCTGAGACTCATTTTTAGCTTCGTCTCCATCATTTTCTTTCTTAGATGGTTCTTCAGGCATTGTTTCTGATTCTTTGGGGTTATCCTAAAACATAAACGAATGATGCATCATTTTTTTTTCATACTGTTTGATAATAAAAATAAGGCTTGTTTGTTTAAACTTACTCTCATTATAAGTTTAATGATCAATTTTGGATTAATATTTAATGGCAATCAATGAATCGATCGTTTTGCAACAAGGATATTGCCTCATAAATAAATCGTTTATTATTTTTAGCAGAGAAGAACATCTATTAGTTGTGTATGATGTTTTTAACTGTATATTATATTTTATTAACATTATATTACACTTTATTAACCTTATATTCAAGTATAAAAGCCAGAAATAGAACAGATTGAGATTGCAATTATTTATTTTGTATTTAATACTTTACTTATAACAGATTGTTATTTTCAGTCTGATGAAATAAGTGAACAAAAAGCTGTAATTATTTTATTGTTCTTAGGAAATATTTAACGAATTTCAAGTTACGAGCAATTATTTTTTTTAGGATGTATAAGTACAGTGTAATCTCGGTAGTCCGAACTAATAGCTGCAAGGGGGTGTTCGGATTACAGAAAGTATTAGGAAAAAGGCTGTAAAAAAGATTAAACAGTATGTATTATTGCACATAACCATGTATGTACGTACCTACATATTTTTGCTATTTTTACTTATATATACAGTAGGTATTTATGTACATGTTTAATTTAAAATTCTAGTTACATTAAAAAACAAAAATCAGTCTTTTTTAAAGAAGTCAGTAATTTTTCTTTGTTTCATCAGTTCGGATTACTGGAGTGTTCGGAGTACCGAAGTTCGGACTACCGAGATTACACTACATATAATTTCTTTGATTATTATATACAGGGTGTTTCACCTAAAGTGAACCACTGAAATAGTGGCGTTATTAACAAAGATACAATTTCCAAAATTTGAGGATTTACTCTACGCATAAAGGGCTACAAAAAACTCAACTGAATAGATACTAAAAAATATCATTTTTTTAACTTATTAAATAAAGCAGTTACAGTTATTTAAAAATCCCGTTTTTTAAATAACCACTGTGTGCGCATGTGTCAATATTTTGAAACAATATTTACATCGATGTATACAGAATGAGCAGCGGAAAAAGGATATAAAAAAAAAATGTATCATGATTATGGTTTTTACAGTTTGATGTGCGCATGCGGGAAAAGTAGGAGAGTTAGACAAATATTTTATTTGAGTTTTTTGTAGTCTTTATGCGTAGAGTAAATACTCAAATTTTGGAAATTGTATCTTTGTTAATAACGCCACAATTTCACTGGTTCACTTTAGGTGAAACACCCTGTATAAACTAGTGACCAAAATTAAAGGAACGAGCAAATATTTCCGTCATTTTCAAAACTGTGCAACTCCGACAAAAATGATCGTACGAAAATGTTATGCAGATCACTTTCAAGGAAAATCTCTCTACTTTTTGATTCTGTAAGTTAAAAGTTTCTATTTTAAAAGGAAAGCCAATTTTTTTATGTAAGAAATGAGAAAGAATAATTTGTGTAAATTTCTCAAAATTTAAACAAGTCCACGGACTTCAATAATTTTTTTTGATTCATTTCCCCAAATGCATTTTGTGGTGTGAACATTTCTCTATGTGTTCCACTTAAATTCATTTTTCTGCGACAATTTTTAACGAAGTTATTGACAATTAAAGAGAAAATCGCACTCTTGAATTTTAACTGTCATAACTTCCGACAGCAAAGGGCAATATGCATTTAGTCTACCGTATAAGAAACCCTATAAAATAATTTATAATGTCATTGAGTTTAGTTTTCCATAAACTGACTTTTTACTAGGTGAATTTTGTTCAAAGAAGATGCTGAAATTTACGAATTTGCAGGGTCGTATAAAAACAGCCGTCACATGAAGGGCATTAACGATATTATTGCGATGTTTACGTTTTTTACAAGCAAAAACTATCATTAAAACGTACAAAAATTCAAAACGATCAAAAATTGTACTCTTTATATCCTTGTGTTTTGAAATTGGACGTCCGCCCAAAGTTTTTCCTTAAAAATGATGTGCATAACATTTTTGTATGATCATTTTTCTCGAAGTTACACAGTTTTAAAAATGACGAAAACATTTGCTCACTCGTAGGTGTTTCTTTAGTTTTGGTCGCCAGTTTATAAGTTAGAAAAGGATAAGATTTTGAAGTTGTTTTAGGCCGAACGCCCACTGAAGTGGTGTAGCAGTGGTAAGTGTGTGAGACTGTAAGGAAAAGCTCTCCAGACGACATAATCCTAGTGCAGACTAAGAGCGGTGAACCTGGCGTTCAACAGACGAAAATTCTGGAGAATATAAAGGACAGTGTCGATCCAGCCGATTTGGGTGTAGCTGTGAAAATGGAAAGAACAACAAAAACAAAAGAGTGGTATAGTGATACAATGCCAAAATCAGAGGTCAAAGGAGACAATCCAGAGGAAACTGGCGGAGAAAATGAACAATGAATATGAAGTTGTAAAGTCAAAAAAAGTGCTGCCTAGGGTAAAGGGTTAAACATGCATGAAAATGACAGTACAATCTTTAGAACACAAAATAAAAATGCAAAATGATATGGTGGGAGAATTAAAACTTGTCCATTCAAAGCGTATGAGTGGTGGAAGATGTGATGCAGCTTTCGAGATGGATCCACCCCTTGATAGACAATTATTAGAGAAAAATTTGTGTCTATTCGTTGGAAGGGATGTTTAGTCATGGAGAATTTAGGCGTTATGCGCTGTTTCAAGTGTAATAAGTTTGGGCATAAAGCGGGAGAGTGTAGGGGAAAGCGCGCTTGCCCAAGGATCACAATGTGAAGGAGTGTAAACTCCATCTATGTATATACAGATGACCATTAGGTGACATTAAATTTTTTATGGACATACTCTGACAAATAATGCCAAAATCAACAATTATTCTAATACAGTAAAACCTCGTTATAAGTAAGGTGACCAACCGTACCCTTTAGGGAGTTTTGTACTCCTTTTTCATGAATTGTACTCCTTTTTCATGAATTGTACTCCTTTTAAAACCTGTACTCCTTTGCATTATTTTGTACTCCTTTAGAGGTTTTTTGTACCACGTCAGTACAATACTGACATCCCCACTACAGTGCATGTATGTCCTTGAGTAGTTAGTACTCTACGTATACATATGTCCCTGGTTACGTTACGGTGTTTTTAAGTGCAAGCGTTTTAGTACCGAACGCCCAATAGTAGATACGTATGACTGTTGCCGCTCGACGACTACACAAATTCAGCTGTTCACTTTTCGTTTTTGGAAAATTCTAATCCCGGGATTACGGATAAATTTTTAAGTTGGAAATTTTTAAGAATTTTTTTTCGAATATATTGAGGAATGGTTGATTTATATAACTGAATTAAAATGTTTGAATTGGACTCTTTTAAAAGTTAAAATTGATTGGGAGGAAGTTTCTTCATCAGTACTATTCATAAATAATGAATTAAAACATATCGTCAGCTCACTCAGACATGTCGATTCCCAACACTCCACAATCTTCAAGTTGCTGAAACATCTACGCAAAATAACAAAGCTGAGAAACAATAGAAACCCAATTTACAATCCTTCTAATGAAACACTACATGGAAAAACCAAAGTTCAGCCAATTCTGGAAAGGCTAAGAGATCTGTCATCAAGGTTTATAAAGAAAAATGAGAATAGAGAAATAATGAAGAACCTACTATGGAATCCAAGAGGAGAGACAACATATAGGAAGTATCCAGAAAGCACTCTAATTGACAAACTGATGGAGGTTGGCGAGGTTGACATATCGTCATTAATGATAATTTTCTGTATGAAGAAATTCGAAGAATCAATATTCACTTAAATAAAGAAATACTGAAAAAATGGATCGATGAAAAACTTAGTGTGGACAGAAGATGGGTAAATATATTTTCGCAATTTCAAAAGGAACATGTCCACCATGAAAATTAAAAATTATTGATTGAAATTTCATTATGTTGCCCCAGCACTCATTCTGCAGTAACTGTACAATGAGTATTTTCACTCGGTAAAGATTATTGGGGCAACGAAAAATCGCTATTACTTGTAAATACACTAGCGGCAGTTTTAATTGTCAAATTCAATATGCGATAAGCAAATTGTTCGGACGTGGCAAAACTCTTAGAAATTAATTCAGAATGATGTAGGAAAATTAACTCTACAGAAAAATATAACTTTAAGAATTAAAGATACTATATAAATATTTTTTTATTATTATTCCAAACGTACTCCTTTTCAACAAAAAATAGTTGGTCACCTTATTATAAGAGACCCAGTTATAAGAGATTCCCGCCTATAGTGGACATTTCTTGTGGTAGCGAGTACAATTCACGGATGGGGACATAATGCAAGCCGCAGGAGGCCTAAAAGCTAAAGCGAGCTATGAGCTCAACAACGTCAGTGTCAGAATCCTCAAAATAATGGTGCCTCATTTCAGAGGGGCGAGTCGGCAGGGTTGCCACAGGGGTCGATACTGGCGCCCGTACTGTTCATCCTGTGTATTGAGGACCTAATCAATAACGTCGAAGCTGATCGCATATTCTTGTATACGGATGATTCATCCTTCATGAATATCGAGGATGCAGGGGCAAACTCTCTGGAGAGGATGATACGATCCATCAGGAATTCTGAGTGCTGGTTCTCTGCAAATGACCTGCAGCTGAAGAGGGAAAAGACTGAAACCATGTCTGACCAGGTTTCCAATGCTGAGCGCCGACCGACGGTGAGGTTCTTGGGTGTACTTTTCCAGACTGACCTCCGTTGCGACTCCCACATTAACAAAGTGTGTAGCAGGTTCTCGTCTACGGTCTTCGTTATCCATCACCGGATGAGAGAAGCTACTTCCAGAGTCACGATACTTATGGATTGGAGGTGTGGGGAATGTCACCAGGAGCATCTGAGATTTTGCTACTGCAGAAGAGGGCGGTGAGAATACTATGTTCGGTGCCTCGGCGGGAGAGCTGCAGGGGTCTTTTTGTGAAGACGAATATCCCTACCATATATACCTATATGTACTCGCCTGCCTTCGGTACGTCCATGAGAAAAAGTACACAATTGTGACAAACAGTGCATCACAATGGCGCAATACAAGATTTGGGGAGGATTTTCAGGTTCCACTTCACAGATTGGCAAGAACGCAAAAAAACATCAGATATAATGGAACCACAGACAACCACAGACGCGGAACTAGATAGGGTCAAATTCTGACAAGATAACAGATGGCGCAGTAAGCTCAAAATATCATTAATTCAAATATTATATTACGTTAGCCAAAAGATGTCGCTAATCAGTCACATTAGGATTGCGGCTTCGCTATGCAATGTG
>JAWQRP010004613.1:0-11649 GCA_033557875.1 Quadriops clusia | reverse complement strand
AGCGCCGACTACCTTGATGTTAATTTGAGGAAGCGAAGGCCGCAGGCCGATAGTGTTGGCAAGACATGAGGGTCGCGCGAAGCGCGACCCTCATGTCTTGTGTGGCTCGCGACCGAGCGAAGCGAGTGAGCGAGCGCCGACTACTTTGATGTTAATCCGAGGAGGTGAAGGCCGCAGGCCGATAGTGTTAGCAAGACATGAGCGGCGCGACAGGAATGGATATCGGGTTGCATAAGCATGATATCTATGTTGTTTTAGTTTTCCTTGCTTGTAACCACTTCGTCAATATTACACTAGATGGCGTTATTCTTAAGGATAATATGTGTACACTACATCAAGGAAACGGTATGAAGTTTGAATTTTTTATAAACATGTTTTATTTAACCACCCTGTACTTCTGTTATCGCTTAGTGATTTTCTGATAGGTACATGCACCCCGAGTAATTCTGAACTAGTTTCCAACATGTTCCGATTTTGTTTGGTAAAACAAACTTACAATCAACTGGCAAGGCGTGACGTATAGGCGAGCCAAAAATAAAACGTTCCCATCTTCTGGCGCGAACAAAGGAACTCTACAAATTGAGACGCGTTCGCGAAGAGAGGGGAATAATTTGTCAAAATTCCTAGAGAAGATTTCAATTCAACTTCAGTAATAGTTATTTTAAAAGTTTGTTAAAAGTTCCCGAGTTACAATATCCCGAACCCAAGCGGGCTTTATTATTATCCAATGACTCGGTTGCGACTTGGAGCTGCATGAGTGATAGATATTCCGGCTCGGAGCGTCCCGTCCTCTCGCCAGAGAACCGCTTAGGTCAGAGTTGAATGAGTTAACTTACTTGTTATTCATGAGTTTAATATATCTGTTTGGATGTAAATATGCGAGTAAGGAACTTTGTTGACATTATTCGCTAATAACAACCGACTCTATTTCTATATTTCCGACTTTGTTGTGCTAACTTCTGGAGTAATATTATTTTACGTTTTGCATGTATTACGCGCGCCTCTGGCTGCCTTCTACTAGGTGCTTGAGCGCTCCCAGAGCCAGACCCAGCCGCGGTTACAATTAATATAAAACAAATTGGGCCTAGATCCGCTCGGTTACAAACACTCATTATTATTATTGTATTATTTTCTACAACTCAAGTCGAATTCCGAACGCGAATTTCTACTAGTGCCGCTCGCGTTTGTTTGCTTTGTTTCCTCGAGTAGTCAGAAAATTGGAAGCGCTTAATCCACCGGAACAAAACGATATTTATTTCACCTAACGCACAACAACGACGATAAAGATTAAAGTTTCCCGCGGAGACAAGCGAGCGCGAAGATGGAGGCATCAAAACTAGAGTAAAACATTTATGGATGTAAATTTCCAATTTTACCATAATGTCCGCATATTTCACGGTTGTCAGAGCTAAAGCAATTTGTACATACACTCGGCTGCGAGCATTTCCTTTGTGTATCGGCTCAAGCCGCCATAAAAACTGGGGCGAGATCGCGAACCCCTAGCGGCCCAGGTATGCACCGCTTTATTGGTTTCCGGTGTCTTTGTATGGCAATACTATTCCAATATGAGGGAGACAAAGTGCTCGCCTGTAATGCCAAAGCCATGCATACGATGCGGATTATCCCGTATATAACGCTATAATGCCAATGAAGACCTGCAAGGAAAGGGTACAGAACAATCAAGTTGGGGGGAAACAAACGACGGCTATTTTTTCTATTTAAGTTATTCACTTGTAGAGGGGGTGTGTTGATGGTTGCCTCAATACGAACAATCTCAGTTTACAACGTATACATTTCTAGCAAATATATTCGTTCTTCGATATACATAATACAGGGTGTTTAAATAAAACATGTTTATAACAAATTAAAACTTCATACCGAACCTTTGATATAGTGTACACACACGGTCCTTAAGAATAACGCCATCTAGCGTAATATTAACGAAATGGTTACAAGCAAGGAAAACTAAAACAATATAGATATGATGCTTATGTAACCCGATATCCATTCCTGTCGCGCCGACTAAAAAATGTATAAACACTGACATTAGACATTAGTAATGTGTGCTATTTCAAAGAGACGGTATGAATTTTGAATTTTTTATAAACATGTTTTATTTAAACACCCTGTACGCGTTTTTGTACACATGCATTCCTTCCATTTTCTCAAAACACATTTGCTTGTCTTAAAACGGGATTTTTGTATCACCAGCAAAAATTGCGTTTAAATTTGATTCGCGAGGACATCGCAGCCCCCATTTTACGAATTTAATATTTCATGAAAGTTAACTTAACCATTAATGTCGCCCCTACTTTTCTTAACTCTGGCGTGTATAATGTTATATGAAGAACGCCGAGAGAACAATCATCAAATTGTAATCAGAAGGCGTTCTAAATCATAAGCGCGCGACTAGCAACATCTGTCGCCGAAAACGCTGTTACTGCTGGACCAGCCCTCTCTGTTCTCCCTCTCAGTCTCCTCCACGGCCTCCTGCGCCCTCAGCTCTCCGGCCTCCCTGAATAGATATTATCTGCTGCCTCCCTGAATACAATGTTTCTGTAATGCCCTGTTTTGTCACAATTTTCAACTGAATAATGAAAGATTTGATCTATGTCCTTATATTAAATTAAGCCGTTCGGCATAATTTTCAGTGTCATTTTGCGCCAACGATAATGGCCTCCTTGCTCTCCCTTGCAATTACGACAGAGTTCTCTTGTAAATTGGGAACTTTGCCATCAATTCTGCTGAGGGTTTGTTCATTCTTCATTCATAGCAACAAATTCTTTTGTTTCAACAACATTTTTTTATCAACATCTTCATCAATGACTTTTTATCAAAAGTTTTGTCAACAATTTTTTGATCAACAATTTTTTTGTCAAAAATGTTATCAATAATTCTTTGATCAATAGCTTTTTTATCAACAACTTTTTTTTAAACAAATTCTTTTATTTTCTTGATTTGAACCCATTTAGTTGTTTTACTAATATAATGATATAAGTATTTTGTACTTCAACTATTTATTTTTTAAAAAACACAACCGGTTTCGGGTTATATACCCATCATCAAGTGTTAACTACAAAAACATGAGTTATTAAATACATGTAGAAATAAAATATTACTTATTGCTACTTACAATATTAATTCTATATGAAAATATTACAATGTCATATTTAATTAAATAATTGATGCAAATAACGGAGTGTACTCAATTAGCAACTGTTCATTTAAACAATGGATATGTTGTTTTTTTAAACGATGAATTTCCATTGCTTCAATAAACTGAGTTTAGCTCCTTTATTTTGGTGGTGAAGGAGTTCTGTTGTATTTTTATCAAATTTGAGAAAATGTTCTTGAATATGATTTCCAAAATTTGATGTGGTATTTCTTGTTAGGTGTTCTTTAATTCTTGTTTCTAATTGTCGGCCTGTTTCACCTATGTATACAGCACCACATTCACATGTTAGTTTGTAAACTCCGCCTTTTTTAAATTTATCTATTATGTCTTTATTATTCATCAGTTGTTTGACATTATTATTTGTGCAGAAAGTAGTGTTGATGTTGTATCATTTTAAAATATTTGCTAATTTATATATGTTATAGGTCGTAAGTATGTTAAAAGGTTATATTTAGTAATTTTTGTGAAGTTATGGTTATGTAATTTGATGTCTTTTAGCCTATGTTTCTTTTTGTTTTATGTAATTATATTGTTGATGAAATTAGTTGTGTATCCATTGGCTATGGCTATTTGTTTGATTATATAAATCTCTGAATTTCTTGTTTTTATATTCATAGTGTAGGTTTTCTATATATATATTGTAAGATAATCCTTTGTCATGTCTAGTTATTGAGATGTGTAAATAATTAATTGTTTTGTTTGTTTCAAATTCTGTTGTAAATTGGATGTTAGGTTTAATGTTGTTAAGAAAAGTGACAAAGTTGTTGAATGTATCTACAGTGTCTACCCATATTATGAAGATGTCATCTATATAGCGTATCCATTTAATTATATAGAAGAAATTCAGAGATTAATATAATCAAACAAATAGCCATAGCCAATGGGTACACAACTAATTTCATCAACAATATAATTACAAAAAACAAAAAGAAACATAGGTTAAAAGATATCAAATTACATAACCATAACTTCACAAAAATTACTAAATATAACCTTTTAACATACTTCCTTTTACCTATAACATATAAATTAGTAAATATTTTAAAAAGATACAACATCAACACTACTTTCCGCACAAATAATAATGTCAAACAACTGATGAATAATAAAGACATAATAGATAAATGTAAAAAAGGCGGAGTTTACAAACTAACATGTGAATGTGGTTCTGTATACATAGGTGAAACAGGCCGACAATTAGAAACAAGAATTAAAGAACACCTAACAAGAAATACCACATCAAATTTTGGAAGACATATTCAAGAACATTTTCACAAATTTGATAAAAATACAATAGAACTCCTTCGCCACCAAAATAAAGGAGCTAAACTCAGTTTATTAGAAGCAATGGAAATTCATCGTTTAAAAAACAACATATCCATTGTTTAAATGAACAGTTGCTAAATGAGTACACTCCGTTATTTACATCAATTATTTAATTAAATATGACATTTTAATATTTTCATATATAATTAATATTGTAAGTAGCAATAAGTAATATTTTATTTCTACATGTATTTAATAACTCATGTTTTTGTAGTTAACACCTGATGATGGGTATATAACCCGAAACCGGTTGTGTTTTTTAAAAATAAATAGTTGAAGTACAAAATACTTATATCATTAAATTAGTAAAACAACTAAATGGGTTCAAATCAAGAAAATAAAAGATATCTTGGTTAGAGGTGGATAAAACGCACTTGCCGTTTTAAAGTTTTTTACAGAAAAGTCAGTAGTTTTGGTCCTGAACGACTATATCTGACCAAGAAAAGGGAGGATGCAAGGTAAAAAGTGTAAAAATTCGGAGAAATGCAATACTTACAAACTTGTACTGTGCAAGCAATTATCACATGAAAATAAACTGGTAATTTCGTTTGTCATATTTGGCGTTTGTCAAATATCGTGGGGTGCGTTCGAATATTGTATTAAAGGTGCATTTTACAAGCTCTTACTGCAAGTAATAATACTCAACACTTTTTTGTTTAAGATTGAATTGTCTTAATGTTAAATTTTCTTCATATTAAATTGCCTTAATGTTAAATTTTCTTAATGTTAAATTGTCTTAATGTTAAATTGTCTTAATGTTGAATTGTCTTAATATTGAATTGTCCTAATGTTAAATTATTTTCATGTTAAATTTTCTTAATGTTAAATTGTCCTAATGTGAAATTTTCTTAATGTTGAATTGTCTTAATATCGAATTTTCTTCATGTTAAATTGTCTTAAAGTTAAATTTTCTTAATGTTGAATTGTCTTAATATTGAATTTTCTTCATGTTGAATTGTCTTAATGTTAAATTGTCTTAATGTTAAATTGTCTTAATGTTAAATTTTCTTCAGGTTAAATTGTCTTAATATTAAATTTTCTTACTTAAATTGTCCTAATGTTCTGAATGTTAAATTTTCTTAATGTTAACTTTCATTTTCCGAACGCATTCACCGTCATTTAATGAAGGTCAAATATGATAAGGTTCGGCAACCACAACGACATACATGTCTATTATACGCAATTTGTATGGCGAGATTCGTCAGAAACAAGGTTAATTGTATTAATTAAAACTATTTTTTTTGACTAAATTTGCACTACGTCCTCCCTTTTCTTGGTCAAATATCGGTGCTAGAGAACATAAACTATCAGAATTTTACAAAAATATTTCTCTTTTCAAAGTGCGTTTTATCGTACCATTCCCGATATCTTATCTGCACTTCCAGGTTTATTATATCAATTCTGGATCATGAAATTACTTCATATAATGAAAGTCACCCATTCTGGTCACCAGCAAAGTTCAATGTCAAACAGGATTCTAATAGCGCATTCACCAAGGAATATAATAAATACAAAATAAAAGGGTTCTATTGAACCCTTTCTAACGAATCCTTCTTTATGAATTATTATTTTATGAGAATTCTCAATCAGGTTTCGTCAAGTTTCTCTTAATGTCAAAGAAATTTTTTTTTAGCTCAAAGCCTACCCTGTTACAAATACTCTAAACAAAACGCTATATTATAGCAATGCTACACTATAAAAGATATGTAGAAAATCTTAGCTTAGTCTATACTTACTTTTTTCATTTATACAATAATAAAAATAAAACTAAATCTTTCTCAACTTTAACTAACAAAATAATTTGTATTATAATGTTAATTAAATAGTTTTTAGAGTTATAATATATACTTAATAGTTATTTATCTTTCATTATAAAAAACAATTTTATCTACAGGGTGGAGAAACAGTCCCGGAACCCCGAAATAACTTCTGAATGGTTGAAATAGAGAACTAAAATTTACAGGGTTACAATGGTGTCAAACAATCTGCCAGATGACACTAAAAACACCCATTTTCCTGCCCCCTGTGGGCGTGGGGAAGGGGGGGCGACATAATTTTAAATGTAATGAGGGGTCATGTGAGAGTTCATTTGAAAGGTTTTTTCGAGACGAAAACAACGCGATATCGCCGAGGCCTCTACGACTTCTTTTCGCAGAGATATGGCCCTTTAAATATTGAGATTTCACAGTAGCGCAGGGTTCACGACAAGGACGTCATTCCCGTGTTTCCTTTGCGGACACGTGTGGATAAGGTGCAGTAGGAAGGCTAGTGCGATGTGCAGGTACCAAATAATAAAAAAAGAAGAAAAGAAGCAATTTTCCTACTTATGAATAAAAAAAATTTAATAGTTTTTTTTTAGTTTTTCCCATTATTACCCCTACAGTCAAATATGTCATATGTCATAACGAATATGTCTTTTGATGATGAGAGGCTGGGGCTATCGGGTGAGATCGTACACTGATGTGAAGCAGCTATTCAATGATACATTTCGCAATGAAGGTACTCCCATTTCAAAATCTACAGTTCACAGAACTTGAAAGCTTGAAAATGAGTTAAATAATACTTAAAAGTAAGGTTAGGATTTTTTCTATTTTCTTCAATTACGCCCTTATTTACCGGCCGCCCTTGAAATTTTTTTCATAAATCAACGTTTTAGAGCCTAAGCTTCCCATTTCTCTATAGAAAATTTTAAAAATCGAGATGTAACTAAGTAGGATGGCACCTAATAATTAATTAATATAAAATGAAGGATGTATCCTTCGTATTATTATAATAATGTAAACGGGTTTTTGTGGATGGACTCTTCGTCCTGGCGTCTTCTTCCGCATACTCGCTCTCGAAAGGAAGAGTGCTTGTGGCCAAACGAGACTTGCACTCCTCGCGAAACAAACAATAAAAGTTGCATTTATTCAGAAAGAAAAGACCTGCTCCTAATTCATGTCAATGCATCAAGATCTGAGGAAGAGTCGTGACGAGTTTTTCCCGATCAGCTCGCCGCAGAATGAGCTCGTGCGCTTTACATCGAACACCTGTATTTGTATTTATTGTCTTCGCCCAATGTCAATGACTCACCTATAATTTAGATGAACTAAGAGATTGTGTGCTATAATTCACGATTGCGGCACGAGCAAAGAAACCGATAATTCGTGTTGGCGGGCTGGAGGAGAGAAAAATTATGGACACCTTTTCTAATCCTTAATCTTCGATGTATTATTCGAACAATAAGATAAATTGTGTATCTGATGAATCATTTAATACACCAGCAAGTGAAATAAATTTCGAAAAAGTGAAAGAACAATTAAACAAAGCATTTTTGTTAAAAACCTAATACTAACATATGGAATTCAAATAAATGAAATATAAAATTTGTTGCGTAATTTTAGCAAATGTTTGAAATTTTAATTTTTATAAATATAAAATTATCATTTCATGAGAATTAAGAAATAGAAATTATGAAACACTCGTAATAGAGACTGTTGTATTAATAATTGTAATATGCTCTTAATTGAAGATTGGACATGGAGTTGCATAATTGATCATTTAAATACATCTTAACTTTACGTAAATCAGTAATAAAGACATAATCCTTCGATCTGTGCGCCGCACAAGTCCCGAATGGGTCACCCTGTATACCCAGTATACCAGTATACGTATTATTATAATAAACATTATGGGAAGCAAGACGTTTAAGCTTTTTGCGGCACGCCGAAGGTGTAGTTTTCTTGCTCGCCGTGATTCATAATAATAACACATTGTCGCTTTTTCCAGTATTATTGCTTTTATCCGATGTCCTGTAATCACAGGAGGGCCCAAGTGCGCAAGGACTCGTCCAACTTGTAATTTCCTCGGAGGAAAAACGCTTAATAACAGTCCTGCGCCCCGGCAAAAAGGCATCAGCCATTTTTGCCGGACTTGTTAAATTAGCTTTGGGTTTCGCTACAATTGTTAAACGAATCGGATGAGAAGCGCCGCCGCTGCAGCCGCAATTTGTTTTTCGTGCCTGCATATAATAGTCGTTATCTAATGTTATACGTTATTAAGTAAAATGTTACATTATCATACTGCCCATTATTGTATTATGCATTGTTGCACATTGTTGAATCGGTCCAAAAGGAGAAGTTGCGTCAACATTAAAAATGCAGAATCATCCTCAGAATTTAGCTTCTTCGCCTGCAACATCGCAACATCGTTGCCCGATAGAAAGGCCGTCAGCCGGAGCGGGAAAATCGGCTGACATGTGTAATATTGTAATATCGGTTATGTAAGGAGCGATCGGCGTAAAAAAGGAATTTGTCTTGTCCGAGAGACCGTGCAAGATGTTCTGACCATATGCGGCGGCCGTTTTAAATACATAGCAGGATTCTGTTAACTTCGATTGTTGCTTATTATGCCCGGCTATTTCAATTCTGCGTAAAGAAAGGACGAAAGGAGTCAACGTTCCTCTCACCGAGTTATTTGTTTTTCTCCTACGTCCGTCGTTATGGCGCTGGGACATAAAACATGAAATAGAGAGAATAAATTGCCGTTGCGAAATTCGCTCCTGTAACATTGGGTTTGGCATGAGTTGCTCATGTTAAACTTTCTGTAATACAAGATTTTTTTATATAGATTAAGACAATTCATCTTAGAGGCGAACCAGCGAAATACTATATAGGAGTACCTATAGGTGTATACGCGGTTGGGACACACTTATTTGTAGGTTGACATTACGCCAACGTGTTAACATAAGAACTATGCTTGCACAACCCTATAAAATAACTTAATGCTATAGGATAGATTGACGATTACATTTATTCTGACAATTACATTCATTCTGACTATCATAATTATCTTGCAAATTATATTGCAAAAATGTAATACTAATAAATCTACATAGAAAATCAAGATTAAACAAGAAACAATAATGCAGCTATAAATCTGAAAGAGAAACCAAAGCAGAACCGAAAAAACTTAACTGATCGCTAATTAGTTGGCAGTTATTTAAGGTAATTTGACAATTTCGCCCGAGGGTAAGGCCACATACTCGAGCACCTGGCAATAAACGCGACCAAAACGTATTCATTATCTGATCCGACACAGGTGGCATTTCTTCTGGTGTGCGTTGTAATAAACACCATTACCGTTTATCCTAGAACCCAATGGACCAAAAAGCGAAATGGTTTCAAGACCGAAGAAGAAAGGGCACCCGAGCGTTTTCTTTAATCGCTCATGAGCCATTCTTTAATCGCTCATGAGCCATTGCTGCAGTAGCGGTTTTGAAACTGAAGCGATTGCGGCATCACTAGCTATTAGTTTGGGCTGCCCACCAACAAGTCCGCCTCTGTAAATGGCCATAGTGTGAGCGATAGTCGCTCATTAGGATATTTGCGTTCGTTCTGATGCAACAATTACTGTTACCGATGGCTAATTGCTGCCCAGACGAGACAATGCACCTGTGTGCGTGCCTGATGGAGCTTTCAGAGCGGAAAAAGTGTGAGAAGTCGGTCCATTTTTCCTGCAGACTGCCTACATGCGAATGCCAACTATATAGTAGGTATATAGATAGATATAATATGTCTACATGGACAAGGGGTTTCGTAAAGTTTTAATTATCGCCATGAATTTATTCAATTGGCTAATTGTGACTATAATTCATGATATTTGATTCTTATGCTACACCTATTATGGTCTCAGTTAAGAATCCGGGTCAAAAAGTATATTTATCTAGTTATATTCTTGACGAATTTATTAAACATTAGACTTAAATTTCATTTAATTAAACTAAAATTGAAAATCTACTTTCGAATGGTTTTGTAAACTTGAAAACATTCAATCTTTTGTAAACTTGAAAACATTCAATCTTTTGTAAACTTGAAGACATTCAATCTTTTGTAAACTTGAGTACATTAAACCTTTTGTAAACCTTAACATTAAAACTTAATTTAAAATTGATCTGAAAACTTTTGTAAACCTTTATACATTAGAACTAATTTGCAATTGATTTGAAAAATTGTGTGTTATTCAACTACGGATACGCTCGCTCGCTTCGCTCGCTCGCCGCCTCGCGCCTTCGGCGCTCGATTTTTAAGACAGTCAACTAAAAGAAAACGTAGAACCAAATCACGATTACACATTTAAAAATAAATAGAAAAAATGTGTATATTCTTGACGAATTTATTAAACACTATACTTAATTTATTTTAATTAAACTAAAATTGAAAATCTACTTTCGAAAGGTTTTGAAAACATGAGAACATTCAATCTTTTGTAAACTTGAGTACATTAAACTTTTTGTAAGCCTCTGTATATTAAAACTTAATTTGCAATTGATTTGAAACCTTTTGTAAACCTCTATATATTAAAAGTTAATTTGCAATTATTTTGAAAAGTTGTGTATTACTCAGCTAAGGATGCACTCGCTCGCTTCGCTCGCTCGCCACCTCGCGCCTTCGGCGCTCGCTTTGTAAGACAGTTAACTAGAAGAAAACGTAGAACCAAATCACGACTACTCATTTAATAATAAATTTAAAAAATGTGTACGTATATTCATGTCGAATTGATTAAGCTTTAGACTTAATTTCTTTTAATTAAACTAAAATTGAAAATCTTCTTTCGAAAGGTTTTGTAAACATGAGAACGTTCGATCTTTTGTAAACGTAAATACAATGAAACTTATGTAATCTTGAGTACATTAATCCTTTTGTAAACCACTGTACATTAAAACTTAATTTGCAATTGATTTGAAAAATTGTGCGTTATTCAGCTACGGACGCGCTCGCTCGCTCGCCGCCTCGCGCCTTCGGCGCTCGTTTTTTAAGACAGTTAACTAGAAGAAAACGTAGAACCAAATCACGATTACACATATAAAATAAATAGAAAAATTTATATATTCTTGACGAATTTATTTAACTCTAGACTTAATTTATTTTCGATATTTGAAGAAAAAAAATTTAAATACGTTTTCTAGTTTTTCTAATTTTTTTTTATATACAGGGTGGTCCAGCTAAGAAGGCCCACTTAAATTACAGCGTTATTAACAAACTTAGAACAATAAAACTTGCAGGATTTACTCAGCACCTAAAGAGCTCCGAAAAACGCTAGTAGTGTTTTGTTTTGCCGCGCATAGTTTTTGCACAAGCGCACTTGGATCCATAAAAGTGATGATGAAG
>JAWQRP010004612.1:0-11651 GCA_033557875.1 Quadriops clusia | reverse complement strand
TAATTTGTTGATGCAAGTACTTACATTCTCCCTTACAAAACTCATTGATGTTCTTTAAAATGCGATTTTTTCATAGTGGCGCAACCATCGATACACACTCACCATAGGAATCATATTCCTTAAAATGAGAAAATTACGTACGTACGTACGTTACGACGGTAATTATGTTTGTTGATTTTGTTATGACTGCTAATTTTTAAGACGCTTTGATATATTTCGAAGTGGGATCTATGATTTCATCAGAAAATTTTTCAGCGCAGAAAACAAAAATACGAGTAGTTTGACATTAGATTGCCATTTTTACATATACTTTAAAAATTCCATTTTTCCCCGTGTACTTACTTGTAAAGAAGAAGGTTCGCGATTAAAAATTAAATGTGTTCTCAATATAAAATAATAAAGAAAAGAGAATAAAAGAAAAGCGGCATGAATGTATGTAATGTAAGTGCATACTCCATCCAGAGTGAGCTAGCGAGTTGATTGCGAAGAGGAGATAATAAATACGTTGCAGTACAAGCTCGAGCTGGTGCGAGCAATGACAAATATGACAGGTGGAGTATGATCCCGGTTGTTTATTACCGCGTCGAAGAAAGGAATTTCTCTGCGTGTCACAAGATATGTGAAGCATCGAAGAGTTACCAATCGATATCGATATTAATGTTTTTATCCGCAATGCCCGAGAGCTTGTAACTCAACTGGTTTATTCGCCCTATGCTCGCTCAGCCTCGCTCTTCTCCTTCCTATCCTTCAACATAATACTTTACGTTTTATATTCCTTCGTTTTTGTACTCGACGACGTTCCCGAGATTCACATCTAATCACAATATTCAATCCAAAAATTCTATCCCAAAATGCAATCCCAAAATTCAATCACAAATAAATCAATCTCCAAAAAAGCAGATTTTAGTCTTTTAGCACTGCTATTAGATATTGTTTCATCACTGTTTAAGAGAAGAAAAGGAGCAAAGGAGAGAAGAGGAGAGCATCGAGCGCGTGGGTTCGACTCCACAGGTGTCCCATATTATAAGGGTGGCAGGTAGACGTTCGCAACTAATACAACTTCATTTCTCATGCTCTCTGGTGATTTAGAGCGTCTGCTTTCGTTTTATATGGCTTTAGGTAGTTTCTACAATAAATAATAACGGGCTTTTCTCGTACGGACTTTCTTCTCGGAGAGCACGAGCAGTTCACGAACAAATCAAGTCGCTCGATTCTCACAAAAGTTCAAAATAAACAAGTTTTGTGTAAAAGAAATTTATAAAAATTACACCGGGCGGATAGGTTACAAAGCGACCGTTGCCGCGCGAGCGAGCGCCTCTAAAATCCATTTACAAGAGATAGAGGAGCCGATGATCGGCGATCGGACTCAAATTACCGATCAATTGGGACTAATAGGTCGGGTTTATAGATGGCTTATCTCTCGAAATAACAAATAGCATCCGAACTTCGGATAGATTTATAGATAACCCGACGAGCTCGCCGCTCTCACATCATCCAGATTCCGCTCATCCACACGGAATTCTATACATATATATATATATTCTATACTTACATAGATATTCTATACCTATATACTATGGAGTAGTATACTCCAATACGTACTACCTATATAAATAAAGTTTCTTAAACGTCTATTTTTATCTTCATATAAAGCTTCCTCTCGTACTTTCCTGCATACATCCAATAAGTTAAAATTTTATCGGACATGTATACGTAGAGACGCCAAACCAGAAGAGACGGTACTAATAGTAATAATGATAGTAAGACCATCATAATAATAGAGATATGTGAGGAAGTAACATAAAGCAGAAAAGTTTGGGCGATAAAAGGTCGCGAAATCACTCGAATCCTAGCGACCTGTGCGTTAAGTACGGCATGCGGCAATTTCGATTAAAAGGGGGCCCCCTTTATGAAAGCTCGGGCCTGCTAATTTTAGCCTGGCGCTTAAACATGTGCTGTAAATTGCGCTGAATTTAATTTATTTCTGATGCACGAGCTTTGATGATGTTCATGATTCAAATTACAATTTTAAATGGGGGTTTATTCTTATTACAAACGTTTTATTTATTATTTATTTTTTTTTATATATTATATTTTATTTATTATTTATTTTATTTATTAAGTTTTTGATCCACAAGTTTGGTGACTAGTCATAAAATCAGCAGGCAGCGCAAAACGCAACTAGACACAAACAAGCAAAGTGCTAACATTTCCAACTAGCATTCAGTGCTATGCAATTAACTCTATTAGAAGCGTATTTGTGTTTTTATTAATTGCGTTATGCTGTTAGCGGCTGAGTAATTAATGCGTCTGATTTAATTGGGTTATGGTGCGGACTAGAATAATTGTAACATTATAACAGGTTACCCTAGAACAAATTTTTACTGCGCTGAAAAATTTTCTGATGAAATCATAGTTCCCACTTCGAAATATATTAATTAAATATTAAGCATCAAACCGCTCAAGTACAAAATGGTGGACATGACGTATTGTGAACTATAAAGTTACATTTTTAGGGTAATTGGTGCTATAGGTTGAACAGCAATTCGACCTTGGACCGTTAGAACTAAAATTTGAGGAAATTTGACTTTCGAGCCTTTTTGTGCAATTGAGTTAAAATAGGGAATTATATAAGTTTATTTAATTATATAAGTCGTAACTTACTTATTTTTGCGACTTAAAAATAACTTATTGGTAGTATTTGCTTGGGTAACTATTTGTGCTACTTGGATAATTTATTTCGCCAAATAAAGGTGGTCCATATCTGTTGACGTCCTATTGTGCCACATCACATCTCCCAATGTTTCTCTTTGTCCAGGACACAAAGAAGGAAGAATGTTCGCGTTTGTCAGCCCTCTATTCACATATGTGTATATCCTGCGATCCTCCTCCCCGGCATTATAATTCCGGCATTGCGTCCTTTTTACCGGCGTCCTCTCTTTCACAATATTTATTTTTGATTAGTCCCTTTATTAGCCGACCGGAAAAAGGGGTCACAGATAGCAATTTGCCGCAGGGGTGCATCCTTGTGCCCGCCGAAGTGGACTCGATCCTCCTAATTAGGCATTGAGTCATTCAGCCGCTTTCCTGGCCGCCCTTTATTGCGAAATTGGCAAAAGGGTTAGATGTCCAGATGTTTGACGGTCGCCGGGGCCACTTCAGGACCTTTTGTCGTCCCGATCAAAAGCCCTTTGAGTCGGACTCGTATCGACATCAAAGAAGGCTCGGACAATGTGCATGATGCACAGACGTCTCGGATATTACTGCATATTATTATTATTAGTATTACTATTTTTATTATTATTATTATTAGTATTATTATTTTTATTAGTATTATTATTAGTATTATTATTATTATTAGTATTATTATTATTAGAATTATTATTATTATTACTATTATGTTTATACAGTTGATTATGTTTATCAATACATTTTATACTTATCATTTAATATACACAATCGAATTTATTTTTAAAATAAAATTAATTGAATTGTTTCTCGTTCTTTTCAGGGTGCAGAGAGACGGCCTTCATCTACGCGATAACAAGTGCGGCAGTCACTCATGCTGTCGCAAGGGCCTGCAGCGAAGGCTCAATTGAGACTTGCAATTGCGATTATAGCCACCAAAGGGGCAGCAGGCCTCTTTCGAATTCGTTATCAATCCAAAGTGGATTGCCGAATGGGGGTCGAGATTGGGAATGGGGTGGCTGCTCGGACAATATAGCCTTCGGGTTCAAATTTAGCAGAGAATTCGTGGACACGGGGGAGAGAGGGCGGAGCCTGAGGGAGAAGATGAATCTGCATAACAATGAAGCTGGACGAGTGGTGAGTTTATGCACTAATAAATTACTCAAAAATTCGAAAAACTATGAAATAAAAATAATAGAATGTACAGTTTGTACAATTAATTATTGGGGCATCTACCTTGTTCGCTTCGCTCGCAAGCGCTCGGGCCTTCGGCGCTTACATTTAATACAGTAAACTGGAGATAATTAAAGAAACTTATAATTACGAAATTATTTAAATTTATATTATTTTAAATTAATATTATTTTAAATTAACGTTATTTTAAATTAATATTATTTTAAATTAACGTTATTTTAAATTAATATTATTTTAAATTAACATTATTTTAAATTAACATTATTTAAAATTAAATTATTTTAAATTAACATTATTTTAAAATAATATTATTTTAAACTAACATTATTTTAAAATAATATTATTTTAAATTAACATTATTTTAATCGTTTATTATTATAACAAAAAAAGACACTAATAAATTACTCAGTAATTCTAATAACTATGAAATAAAAATAATAAAAAAACGTATATTTTGTACAATTAATTATTAGGGTATCTGTCTTTTTTAAATTATGAGCACGATGAGCTCGCTCGCTTCGCTCGCTCGCTGCCTCGCGCCTTCGGCGCTCGCTTTTAATACAGTCAACTGGAGTGAGATAATTAAGAAAACCTTTTATTTCGAAATTATTTAAACTAACATTATTTTAAATTAATATTATTTTAAAGTAACATTATTTTAAATTAATATTATTTTAAATTAACATTATTTTAAATTAATATCATTTTAAATTAATATTATTTTAAATTAATATTATATTAAAATAACATTATTTTAAATTAACATCATTTAAATTAACATTATTTTAAATTAACATCATTTTAAATTAACATAATTTTAAATTAACATCATTTTAAATTAATATTATTTTATATTAACATTATTTTAAATTAAAACTACATTGGCAAAAAGTAGTAGTGCACTTACATATAGTAGATATAGAAGTTTTAGGCGCCCTTCTAGAGGGTAAAGAAAAAAACGAACACATTCACTGCTAGTCATGGTTGGTTTGATAGGTTTAAAAAAGGAAACAGATTTTTCATTTTAAAACCGAAAATACATAACGTATACAAGTCCTTCTGCAATTTCTAATTCCAATTCTTATTTCTAATGCCCGTACTTTAACCAAAATATGAATAAATAAAACATAACAAAAAGAGAATTAAAAATTCTCATGTGTATCAAGCTCGAACGCTCAAGGACGCCTTTTGCACCTAAACTCTTCGTGGCTCTTCTTTACAGTTTGTTTATCAGATATAAATTCCCTCGGCCGTAAACGCGCCTCTCGTAAATATCCTTTTCGTCCCCTGTGGTATTTAGCGAATTAATGCGAGTGCGAGGCTAATTACTCCACAATTTATGGATATTACGATATTTATGCATGTGAAAATGTTTATGGATATGAAAATATTTACGGCCGTGAAAATGTTTATCAGTGGATTTTATGGTTAAACACATTATTAGTTATTTATAAGTGGATTTGATTTATTTATTGCGCGTTTATGCGTATTTATAGATTACGGACATTCTTTCTTGCAAACAGTGCTATTATTAAATATGCACCTATTCGAAGTACACCGGCGCAAAAAAGGTCATTCTAAAAATGTGGTTTCTCTTAATAGGAAATTAGATTATGTATAAATTTACAAAGATATGAGAATAATCGGAATAAGTAAGGCAGCGCACCGGGGGGAGGGGCAGCGGCATCTAACGGGTGGTGTGAGAAAAAGCCTTTGATTTATGCAGAAAGTGCCATTAATACCGGGTGGTCGATTCGACTTATATATTAAAATGCATATTAACTTGTTACAGTGGTGCCTTCGAGGCCGCCCGTCACTAATATAGTGACATACGCTCAAGGCGCGAACTGCACCGACTGCATCAGATCAGATATTTATTAATATTGCATCCTGACTCCGGGCATAAGATCATGATCGCTGGATGACTCCATCCTTTCGCTGTCTTGCCGGATCATTTCATTAAAACTTACGCATACGTATGTCCACTTTATTGAATACGTTTTATTTTTTCATATTCCTCTTTTTAATATTCGTTTTTTTATTATTTGTTTTTGAATATTCGCTTTTTAATATTCGTTTTTGAATATTCGCTTTTTAATATTCGTTTTTGAATATTCGCTTTTTAATATTCGTTTTTTAATATTCGTTTTTGAATATTCGCTTTTTAATATTCGTTTTTGAATATTCGTTTTTGAATATTCGTTTTTGAATATTCGTTTTTGAATATTCGTTTTTGAATATTCGCTTTTTTCAACTTTCTTTTTTTAAATAGTAATATTCTTTGTCTTAAGTATATTTTTTTAAATATCATTTTTAGAACCTCTCATATATTAGCCCAAGCAACAATTTTGGTGGAAATTATTTTAGGTAAACTTTACTTGAAACACATTTTGTATATAAAGTTAAAAATGAAGTTGCAAATTAGTTAAATTGAACTTATTTAAGTTATTTTTCCTCAACCACAGGTATAATTGACCAATGATGTTGCTTGGGTATGGTAAATTCCACGCAAAAGAAAATGTTCGCCATTAGTTGGTCGGATGTGGCAAAAAGTGAGTCACACGGACTCACGTACGAGTTAGTTTATGTACCCCGCGCCGAAGGAAGGAATTCTGACGATATGAGGGGCCCGTGGTGATGAGATACCACTAATTAGTAAAGATACAAGGCCTGTTTTAAGCAATCTAATTAATACCGTTCAGATAGCAGCTAAGTGCGTCTTTTAAGCCTGGCTTAAATCACCTTTAACTTTATTAGCCTGTCTAGCCCGGACTGTTATTTTTCTTAATTACAAAATTTAGCCACTTAATATCGATGCCGGACTTTTCTGCCTCGTCCTCCTCTGCTTGAGCGCACCTCTTCCGTGACCTTGTATATACACTGACCTGCAAAATTAAGGGAACACCTACGAGAGAGCAAAAATTTCGGTCATTTTCAAGACTGTACCTATGAGAAAAATGATCATCCAAAAATGTTATGCACATCATTTTAACCGTAACTCTGTGAAAAAAAGTCGCAGAGACCTCGGCGATATCACGTTGTCCTCGTCTTGAAAGACCCTTTCAAACGAACCCTCACACGACCCCTTAATTTTGCAGGCCAGTGTAGTTAGTCAGATGTGTCACTTGGGAACTTATTCAATGATGCGAAGGCCGCAGACCGATCGTGTTGGCAAGACAGTACAAGACATGTTCATTTTTCGTTTATTTTCATTATATCTTTATTGCTCTTTGATAAAGCCTCCTGACATCCATATCCATACCCAGATATCCGCCATGTCCCATTCTCGGCGAGCAGAGAGCAAGCAAGCGAGAGCAAGAAAGGATGGCGCACAGTGCGGCGCAGAACTAACACATGTCGAACAGGACATTATCTAGGTGTAACACGGTGTCTCTCGGCGGGGCGTCTTTCAGAAAGCCATGAGACATCTGCGCCCCTCAGGGGGGCGCATTACATGGATATCGCACCGTTCTTCGCCGCTCTGTACACTGAATTTTAATACGCTCTAATCGGGAGAATACATTATACAAATTGGAGGTCTTGTCTCGGAGCGAGCCTTCTTCTGCCGCACGACCAGCAACGGCAACTTTTTCCGAAGCCTCAGCTTGTTTTTGATATTATTTCCTATAAGAGCTCTGTAGCTAGGATGACGCGACGCTCATGCCCGTAGAAAAATACGTACATACGCGAGTTAGTGCTTTACCTTGTTCATCTTCAAGAAATTCCTTAGTCCTTTTCTTAATCCTTTTCTTAATTCTTTTCTCAATCTAGACTTATAAAATTAATTCATAAAAATCTCTCATCACAGATGAGATCTAAGATAGTATGAGTAAATACTAACATATTGCATCACGATAATTATGATTTACAATTTTTTTTTTATTTCAGCACGTCCAGTCCCAAATGCGACAAGAGTGCAAATGCCACGGAATGTCTGGTTCCTGTACCGTCAAAACCTGCTGGATGAGGTTGCCTAACTTCAGGATAATCGGGGATTCCCTCATGGACCGCTTCGATGGCGCCACCAGAGTAATGGTGGGAAATTCTGGAGGCTCCAGGAGCAACAATAACGCCCACCACCCCCGCCAAAAGCAGAACAAATTCGCGAATCAAATTAGCGCGAATAGTATTCACGCCAAAAGGGACAATAGGGGGCGAAAGCACAACAAATACGCTTTCCAATTGAAACCATATAATCCTGAACATAAACCCCCGGGACACAAGGATCTAGTGTACTTAGAACCTTCTCCAGGATTTTGCGAAAAGAACCCCAGGTTGGGGATCCAAGGAACCCATGGAAGGCAATGTAATGATACGTCTATGGGGGTGGATGGGTGCGATATTATGTGTTGTGGTAGAGGGTACAGGACGCAAGAAGTGATGGTGCGCGAAAGATGTAACTGTACTTTCCATTGGTGCTGTGAAGTGAAATGCGATATTTGCGAGAATAAGAAGACGATACACACTTGTCTATAAGAACATTAAATTACTCGTCCGTAGAGCAAATTAAAGGTATAACGTTAAAATTTAATCTAATTAGTACTATATGTATGCCGAAGCAGGTGTTCAGAATAATTTAATACGTTTCAAAGTCTGTGATATTACTACAACTAATTTGGGTAATTGTATTTAATTTTTTATGTGCTTTATTTAATGTTTTATTTAATAATTCGATTTGCACGAGCCGGTTTTTATTTATTGTTTCGTAGTCGCAAGAACCACTCATCCATTGCGCCCTCGGCAATGTCGAATGTTGTGGTAGCTTCCATCATAATCGAGAGAATGCCTGCCTTCGCCCTTTGATCAGTATTATAGAGCAGAAATGACAACGTAGATTTTATTGTTAACAAAGACTGAAAACGAATTTAGAGGTTAAAGTTGTAATTAAGCCGCCTCGGCGCGTTGTACATAGCCCCCTTGCCCAACCCCAAATGAAAATAAAAATCCTATTTATTTTTCGACTCGTAATTTATAATAATTAAGTATTTATTTTCCAATCAATTTTTCTCGTACTTTTTAAGTTTTTGTCTCTATGTTCATATTAATATTATTATTATAATTAATTAAGAAAAAATAATATAAATCCGCATTTGTAACTATATTATGTATTATTATTATTACTATTAAATATAATATTTATGTATTATTTTTATATATATTTTTGTATAGTATGTAACAATGTAGATACCTTAGATTCCGTATGATTTCTTGTTCAATTGTGTACATTTTCTAAAGTGAAAAGATAACAATAAAATAAAATATAATAGAAGACGATTAAAGCTGTTGTTGCGTTTGATTTTAGCTCCTTACTCCTTAGCCAGATTTCTAACGAAGCAAATCGGATTTATAACGCGGGGAATGCCGCAGCTAATTTAAGGTTTTAAATTTAGTGTTAGGATTCTTTGGCTTGGCCGCTGCTGAGAAAAATGTTTCTAATGACGCGAGTCTTGGCAAAAGATGTACGAATATATATACTATAGTATATGTACAAACTATGTAGGATACAAATTATTATCAATTTATGCATCCAGTTCAGTTTAATCTAATAAGCGTAATAACCGCGAACTTAAACGAGTTTTAATTAATTTAATTGCGTCCCGATGGGGGCAATTTATGGTATTTATGCAAAGTTAGTTCCTTTATTGCCTATTGAGGAACTATCAAGAATGATAGATACACTAATACTATTAGTATATTCATATTAGATTGAGCTTACATAGTTTCCGTCTTTCACTATTAACATAAGTGTTTATTTGGTTGTTTGTAATTTTTTTGTTTTTATTTTTGCTGTTATTTTTTTTGTTTTTTTTGTTATTTATTGTTGTTATTTTAATTTAGTTTGTTATTTTTATTTAGTTTGTTATTTTTATTTTGTTTGTTATTTTCGTTGATTGAAATGTGCATTATAATGCAGTCCGGAAAACGTCTGTTTTGTCGCTGTTTCCCCATGGTAAACAGGTCGTCCTGTTCCAGTGAATTTCGCCTCGAGTTTAATCGATGTAAGCCGCATTCTAATCGAATAGCTGCCGATGGGGCATGAGGGGCATGAGAATGGGCATAGCTAGGTCGCATATCGCAGCGTTCACACGAGCTAACAAATTTGTGTTTTGTGTGCGGCTAGCTCCCAGATCGGCATTCCGGCGGGAGGAATTCTCGGAGGGAATTTTGCGAAATTATTTTGATAATGAACGGCGGGATAGCGCACGGGGAGATGTGCCTGGCAATTTTGAGATTTAATTAAAACGAATCGCTGTTATGGGGAATTTTGGCGGGGCCTGGTTTATAAAGGAGTTAGTAGCGTGTATAACACTATACTATAAATGGTTTAATAAAAGAGTTCAATATTTTTTGACAACAAACTTTGCTTCAAAACAGACCGTTAAACCTCTAGACGCACCAAGAAATACTTGCATACAAAATTTGGTTAATGATCAATATTGGCGTTGACTAGAATTTTGCTTTAAAAAATAGTAGTACCCAAACAAAAGAACGTAACAATAATAAATTTCAATTGCATACCTGAGATCCTCAGATCCTCCAGATTTTCATTTGTTCCAGATTTTCATTTCTTCAAGATCCTCATTTGTTCCAGACAACTTACTGCAAAGAATAAAAAGGTATAAATATACAAGAATTTAGAAAGACATAAATGTAAAATAGATAGACAGTTTAAATTTCGTCGGTGTGTGACTTAGAAATAGATTATTTGTAAAATTATAAGAAAATATAATAAGAAAATGTAAAATATTTCCCATAAATTCACACCATTGTTCTCCTCTCTTAGCCAAAACGTTATATCTAAATAAATATATGCTGCCGAATAAAAAGGGGACCTAAAGTTCGAAACGCAATTAAAACGAATGGGGCATTAGTAAAACAAATAGGGCCCTTTTTGCCCAGGTTTAAATTCAGTGAAGCGCGGCCAACTCGATTTTGATTGACAGGCGGGACTTGATATGTACGACAGGTCTGCACTTGTCCATATTCAGAAAGAACTGGTCCATCTCTATTCAACCCGTCCACAATTCGTGAAAAACACATTATGCTAACAACATTTCACGTTAAAAACGTATCACGTTTCGAAGGTATCATGTAAAGAACGTTTCACATAAAGGTCTTTTATATAATACACATTTCATATACATTCACAATTTATTTAAAATTCAAAGCTTTTATTAGCTGTTAAAGATCAATTAATTTTGATTCCTCAATTTTCTCAATTAATAAGATGAAGAGCTTGCTCGCTTCGCGAGCTCGCCGCCTCGCGCCTTCGGCGCTCGCTTTTAAGACAGTCAACTGGAGCTTTTTATATCCTACATTATATTCTTCAATTTATAAAGATGTAATTTAATTTATAAATTATTGCCTTTTTATGTATATATTATATATATATTTTATATTTTATATATATATTATATATAAATAATATATAAATACACATTTAATATAAATTCACAATTTATTTAAAATTAAAAACTTTCATTAGCTATTAAAGATCAATTAAAATTGTTTCCTCAATTTTCTCAATTAATAAGATTATGAGCTCGCTCGCTTCGGGAGCTCGCCGCCTCGCGCCTTCGGCGCTCGCTTTTAAAACAGTCAACTGGAGCTTTTTATATCCTACATTATATTATTTAATTTATAAAGATGTAATTTAATTTATAAATTATTGCCTTTTTATGTATATATTATATATATATTTTATATTTTATATATATATTATATATAAATAATATATAAATACACATTTGATATAAATTCACAATTTA
>JAWQRP010004611.1:0-11651 GCA_033557875.1 Quadriops clusia | reverse complement strand
TCTTTTTCCGCTAAATATATGTATGAGTGTATAAAAATGCATGATATATATGTGCACTCTTAAACGATATGACGTCTCACCAATCACAAAGCAGTTTTAAGAAAGAACATTTTATTTAAATTTTAAATCAGAACAATATTAAATTTAACATATAATTTCTTCTTAAACAACGTGAGTCCAAAGAATTAAAAAAAAATTAACACTTATAATGATTTCATACTTGAATTATCACTTCATGTTTTTTTATCCCTTCTTGCAAGTATTTGTTATGTAAGCAGTACATAATAATCTTGCTCGTAGAGCCAATTAATGGCAGTCTTCTTGGCGAACAAACGATCTCTTGACGAACAAACGCCCTCTTGCGAACACACGCCCTCTTGGCGAACAAACGCCCTCTTGTCGAACAAACCTCTTCTTCGCGAACAAACCCCTTCTTTTGCGAACAAACGCCTTCTTGGCGAACAAACGATCTCTTGGCGAACAAACGCCCTCTTGCGAACACACGCCCTCTTGGCGAACAAACGCCCTCTTAGCGAACAAACGCCCTCTTGGCGAACAAACGCTCTCTTGGCGAACAAACGCTCTCTTGGCGAACAAACGCCCTCTTGGCGAAAAAACGCCTTCTTGGCGAACAAACGCCTTCTTGGCGAACAAACGCCCTCTTGGCGAACAAACGCCCTCTTGGCGAACAAACGCCCTCTTGGCGAACAAACGCCCTCTTGGCAAACAAACGCCCTCTTGGCGAACAAACGCCCTCTTGGCGAACAAACGCCCTCTTGGCAAACAAACGCCCTCTTGGCGAACAAACACCCTCTTAGCGAACAAACGCCTTCTTGGCGAACAAACGCCCTCTTGGCGAACAAGCGCCTTCTTGGCGAACAAACGCCTTCTTAGCGAACAAACGCCTTCTTGGCGAACAAACTCCTTCTTGGCGAACACACGTCCTCTTGGCGAACAAACGCCCTCTTGGCGAACAAACGCCCTCTTGGCGAACAAACGCCCTTTTGGCGAACAAACGCCCTCTTGGCGAACAAACGCCCTCTTGGCGAACAAACGCCCTCTTGGCGAACAAACGCCCTCTTGGCGAACAAACGCCTTCTTGGCGAACAAACGCCCTCTTGGCGAACACACGCCCTCTTGCGAACAAACGCTCTCTTGGCGAACAAACGCCCTCTTGGCGAACAAACGCCCTCTTGGCGAACAAGCGCCTTCTTGGCGAACAAACGCCTTCTTAGCGAACAAACGCCTTCTTGGCGAACAAACTCCTTCTTGGCGAACACACGCCCTCTTGGCGAACAAACGCCCTCTTGGCGAACAAACGCCCTCTTGGCGAACAAACGCCTTCTTGGCGAACAAACACCTTCTTAGCGAACAAACACCTTCTTGGCGAACAAACGCCTTCTTGGCGAACACACGCCCTCTTGGCGAACAAACGCCCTCTTGTTGAACAATCGCCTTCTTGGTGAACAAACGCTCTTGGAATAACTTACTAGTAGTCTTCAACTGTTTGGGCTTTAAACAATTTCATTTTCTCGCTGGCTACTACACCACGAAATCGTCTGTTGTTTCTGTTGTAAGGTTCAACTTGATAGCGATCGTTACCTAATACTTCAACTACTTTTAGGGATCCAATGTACTTGGGTACCAATTTACCACTTGTTAGCCCTTTTATTAATAGGGTTCTTTCTACTAACACTTGATCTCCAACTGAGATCTGAGCTTTTTTATGTCTGGCATCGGACTTATTTTTCATGTAGGCTGCGAATTGACTACAACGATTCTCCGCGAGGTTTCTCATTTTTTAAATTGGGACGACGTTATTGCCTATCTGGGCTTGATCGGGTTTGAATCCGTACAGTAATTCGTTCGGAGTAAAACCTGTCGTTGAGTGTTTGGTTCCGTAAATACCTGACTGTACAGGCACAGGCACTAAATAGTCGTCCCATTTGTATTGTTCTGTGCCTACAATTGCTCTTAGTGCTTCCAGTATTGTCCTGTTGCACCTTTCTACCTGACCATTGCTTCTAGGTGAAGCAATCGCATTCTTAAAATGTTTCACCTTATGTTTATCACAAAACGTTTTAAAACAATGTCTAGTGAAAGCCTTTCCTCTATCCGAAATTATCCTTCTGGGTGGACGAACCAGTTGAAATAATCGTTCTAATATCTCGCACACATGCGCACTGCCCACATCAGGGACAGCTTCTAGCCAGAGAAACTTAGTGAACCTATGGACCACTAAAAAAATATGTGTATTGCCTCGTGGGCTCTTGCAAAAGGGACCTACATGGTCTACATGTAGCGTGTGAAATGCTTTTCTATCGGATGTAAATTAATTTTTGACTTTCCCGTCGGTTTCTTACTAGTAAGGCAAGGAATACAATTTCCCACAAATTCCTTGACAAACGTCCTCATGTCGTTAAACCAATAGTTCGTTGTGATTGCCTCAAGAGTTCTTTTGAAACCCGGATGTCCGATGTCGTCATGGTACATCTTTACAGTGCGCCATCGCACTTCTCTGGGAATCACAGCTTTCTTTTCGCCATTTACGATTCTATAGATCTTTTGGCCACATAAACTATAGTTTTTGTCTCCATTATTGGCCAGTATTTGACGCTTTATCAGCTGTATTTCGTCGTCTGTCTCTTGTACTGCACTAAGTCAATATCCAACTGGTACTTCTTGTATCTTTATGGGATTGCGGCATAAGCGTCCACATGGCACATTTGAGAGCCGGGTCTGTGTACGACTTCGAAGTTATAGCTTTGAAGTTCCAGCCACCATCTGCCAACGCGTGGAGTCATATCCTTTTTCGTCCATATAAGCCTCATGGCATTACAATCGGTTACTATAGAAAATCGCATTCCATACAAATAATTCCTAAATTTCCGAATACTTTCGTAGACGGCTAAGGTTTCAAGCTCGTAGCTGTGATAGCGCGCTTCCACATCTGTGGTTTGACGGCTCATGTACGCTACCGGCTTCCAGTCTTCTCCACTTCGTTTTGGAAGTAAAACGCCACCTAGGCCTGTTTGACTAGCATCGGTGTGCAATTGTGTTTCAGCGGATGGGTCAAAAATGGTTAAAATGGGGGCGGCGATTAACTTTTCCTTCAACTTATTGAATGATGTATCTTCTTCTTCTCCCCAATGCCATTCCTTTTCTTTTTTTAATAAAAAAGTTAATGGTTTAGTAATTGTTGCGAAACCGTTAATATACTTTTTAAAGTAAGAGGCTAAACCCACAAATTGTCTGACGTTATGTACATTGGTTGGTGTTGGAAAGTGTTTCACTGCCTCTATTTTACCCGGAGACGGCAGCAATTCTCCTTCCTTGATTTGAGTTCCGAGAAACTCAATAGACTTGTTTAAGAAATGACACTTGTCCAGATTGAGTGTTAAGTTTGCGGCAATTTATATTTTTGTATTACTTCTAGACGGTCAATGCCCTGGTCTATGTCTTTTGACACTATCAAAATGTCGTCAAGATAGGCAATGGCATATTCATGACGTAATGGTCCTAATATTTTATCTATGGCTCGTTGAAAGAAAGACGGAGCATTGCATAAACCGAACGGCACCCTCTTGTAATGGTAATGACCATGCGGTGTAACAAAGGCTGTAAACTTTCTACAGTGTTCATCAACCATGAATTGATGATATCCTGCTTTTAAGCCTAGAGTTGTAAAGATATTGCTTCCAGCGATCTTTTTCAATTGGTCTTCTATTTTGGGTAGAGGATATCTATCCTTTACGGTGATTGCATTTAGACGTCGATAATCGACAACCATCCTGTGTTTATCTCCTTTTTTGTCGATAAGAAAAGCTGGACTTGCAAAGGGCGATACGGTTGGTTCAATTATTCCATCTTCATCAATTGGGCAATCATATCACGCATAATACCTCTTTCATAATGAGAGATACTATAAGGTTTATGCGATATCGACACTGTTGTTGTTAATTCGATTTTCATGGAGTCCGTGACGTTACTTAACAATTGATTATTGTTTAGAAAACACTCTTCGTATTTTTCTAACACTTCGTTTAATTTTTGTTCTTTTAATGATGCCTCTAGCTATGCAGCGTCCCTTTTTAAACGAAATATTTTTTACACTATTATTTAAAATTTTAAATATGCCCGCATTATTACAAACTTTTAAATTGTTTTTGAGCCCAATAATTATCCTTCCTGCCAGACACTGTTCTGTTACGTTGGTTATTAATTCCCCTTCTTGCAATTCAGTGTTGACATTAATAAAATTGATCGCTGGTGTTAGTGTTGTGTCGTCTGATGTGTATACTCGAAACTTATTTCCTCGTAGGGTAAATGTTCCAGGTCTTCGTAAAAGAATGTTAGGTTTTGGGGTGTTTTCTCTTAGTTGTGGAACCAGTGCCGTGTACCGTCCGCTAGTCGCTCCTCCGATATCATGACCATCGTCACGCAATTGCTGTCATATGCTACCTCCATTCGGTCGATCTTCGCCAACCAGGCCACCATCTTCACGGTAGTGGAGTCGAGCGCCTCTACCATAAAAGAAACCGAGTCAAAAATGTCAATTTGGTTAAACTGAAATAGTCTACCTGAGAAAAGCGTTGAACTGCAAAATTTCGGGGTGGAATCTAGAAGTTTGACGACATCAAAGGAATCTCTTTTCTAAAAGTTTGCTACGACTTGTTTCCAAAATATTTGAATCTTACAAAGAAAACCAAATCCAAACCCAATGTAGTTGAATCAATCCCTTGCGGTCTATGTCTAAATACTGACACACGTATAGAATACTCCAATAAATCCCTCATTGGCGAAGATTTTGAATAAAAGCGTCCATACTTAAGTGTCCTAATCAAAACTCTTCTTTATAAAAAAGTATCCTTAGTTTAACTACATTAAGGAAGATCTAAATATAAATAATCAAGTGTAACCCTCTAAGATTATTTGTTTTCTCTCCTCAAACAAAACCCCCTGGCAACCCCCCTCAATTTTCATTTTTCCCAGACCACTATTTTCTAAACAAAATTAAACCGTAATAAAGATTTGCCATATACTTTGTTGCAGTCGGGTATATGGCATATGTGCTGCTTTTAACTGTCGGTGTGCCGTTCCCCTAAAATTAGTTTAAATGAAATACATTTTGCACATTTGGAAGTAAGTTATTTAGTTATTCGTTTAGTAGCCGTTTCATTTTTAAGTATTGTTTTTATCCAAAACTTACCTTCTGCACAATTGGAGCATGTGCAGGGAATTCTCCTGACTCTCTGCTACTACAAATCTCGGTTGGGGATGAACATTTTAGAACGTCCCAGAATATTCTAGAACATTACATTACACACTCCCCTCTCCTCCACAAGTAAAAGCATTGGCGGCGGAGACGGACTTGCTGGCGACGGCGGTGACCTCATCTTTTGTGACCAGGTAGACCTCGACGTGGATGCACCAAGTATCGGTGGTACGGTGGTCCAGGTGGTGATCCTAGGGAGCAGTAATCCGGTATAATCTGTGCATCCTCGCCGGTGAAGCTGGATGAGGTTGGCGATGAGAATACCACTCGAAATAGAGTCGTGTCAATCAGCATGTGCCACTTCCTCAAACTATTCATACCGAGGAGTACCTCGATTTCCATGTGTGGCAAAACTCCAGCCAGTCCGGAGATTGGCACTCTGTGATCTGCCATCTGTACCAGAAAATCTTTGGTAAACTCAGTAGTCCGCCCTAACTAATTCCACACAGTTTGGTTCACCAAAGTCAGTTCTGCGCCCGTATTATTATGGCTCGAAACGGCCGGTTTTTGATGACAAAGGTCACTTGTAAAATCTCTTCTTCTTGGAACATCTTCTTCAATATAAAGCAAACTGAAGACTAAATGTTTAGGCAGCTCAAGTTCCTTCATATTTTAAAATTTTATGCTGGGGTTTACTAATTTTTTCCCCACCATTTTCTATTCATTAGGGTCTTTAATTATAACAGTGTACCAATTTAAATTAATTTATTTACATTGTTTAAAATATTTAAAATAAAAACTAATTCATTTAATTCACTACACATAACCGCTAACGTTATTCTCGTGGCCCCCTAGGTTCTTACGCGTCCGCTTCCACCGTCGTCTCTCATAGTGGTCCTTCCGCTTCCTCCGCTTCTGCCCATTATCTGACCTTCTTTGGGGCATCTCTGTGTCCTTTTCTTTCTCCGGGCCACGCTGTAGCCAGGATGCTCTGGGTGGAACGGTGACCCCCTAAGGAAATTGCTGCATTCTGGGCACTAGAAGCGTTTTTCTCCAGTGTGAGTTCGCATGTGCTTTCGCAATTCGTCCGAGCGGGCGAATCGCTTTCCGCAGGATAGCCAAGAACGTACAAAAGGTCTCTCGCCGCAAGTGCGCTCTTAAGTGTGAAGTTTTGTCGTATACTACATGGGCTGAAAAGTCCCGGGATTTTTAATGAAAACAGGCGATTTTTGGGCAAAGCTATATTTATTCTTCAACATAGTTGCCTTCGAGTGCGATACACTTGGTATAGCGACTTTCCAACATTTCGATGCCCTTTCTGAAGTATGAAACGTCTAAGTCCTCGAAATACGCCTCGGTTTCCGCGATGACTTCCTCGTTGGGGGTGAATCTCTTTCCCTGAAGCCACCGTTTGAGGTTTGGGAAGATATAATAGTCGCTGGGGGCTAAGTCTGGGGAATAAGGCGGGTGAACAACCAATTCGAACCGTAATTGATCCAATTTGGCCATCGCTTTCAAGGACGTGTGTGGTGGGGCATTACCGTGATGGTAGAGAACTTTTTTTTCGCCATATGAGGCCGTTTTTTCTTTATTTCTTCCTTTAGTTTATCCAATAACGCTGCATAATAATCTCCCGTAACCGTTCTTCCCTTCTGCAGGTAATCATTAAAGATTATACCATGCGCATCCCAAAAAACGGAGGCCAAAACCTTCCCGGCCGAACGTTGGTCTTTTGGCCGCTTTGGTCGGCTTTCGTGGCTGAAAAGCCACTGTGCAGACTGCCTATTGGACTCAGGCGTATGGTAATGAATCCACGATTCATCTATCGTCACAAAACGTTAAAAAAAAGTCTGCTCGATTGTGCTGCAACAACGCCAAACCGGCCATTGAATCATCAACGCGCTGCTGTTTTTGGTCAACGGTCAACAAACGCGGCACCCATCGTGCAGATAGCTTAATCATATCCAAAACAACGTGCAATATGAATCCCACCCGTTCTTTTGAGATAACAACGGCCTCAGCTAACTTGCGCAACTTCACTTTGCGATCATTAAAAACGATTCGATGCACTTGCTTTACGATTTCCGCATTCGTAGCGTCTTTTGGTCTTCCAGAACGAGATGCGTCTTCGGTGCTTGTACGGCCCATTTTAAATTCACTAAACCATCGATAAACTGTTGTTCTTGAAGGAGCAGATGTGGAATAACGTTTCTCCAACCATTTTATTGATTGATCAGGAGTTTTTCCCATCAAAAAGCAGTGTTTAATCAATATGCGAAATTCCTGTTTTCCATGTTTTTTTACGAAGGCAAAGGTAGCGAAACTTAAACGGCTGTATCTTGTAAGCGAATGAACGAAATGTCATGAAACTTCACATATGAACTAGTGACAGATGAACTTTTCGAAATAGTTTAGGCTCATTTTCTAGTGGCGCCACCTATATAAAAATCCCGGGACTTTTCAGCCCATGTGGTACTTTGTTGCAGCCGGGTATATGGCATATGTGCTGCTTTTAACTGTCGGTGTGCCGTTCCCCTAAAATTATTTTAAATGAAATACATTTTTCACATTTGGAAGTAGGTTATTTAGTTATTTGTTTAGTAGCCGTTTCATTTTTAAGTATTTTCTTTTATCCAAAACTTATCTTCTGCACAATTGGGGCATGTGCAGGGAATTCTCCTGACTCTCTGCTTCTGCAAATCTCGGTTGGGGTTGAACATTTTAGAACGTCTCAGAATATTCTAGAACACTACATTACACACTCCCCTCTCCTCCACAAGCAAAAGCATTGGGGGCGGAGACGGACTTGCTGGCGACGGCGGTGACCTCATCTTTTGTGAGCAGGTAGGCCTCGACGTCTACCTGCCTTATGGGTCTCTCGGCGTCAAGGTGGAGCCACCAAGTTTCGGTGGTACGGTGGTCCAGGTGCTGATTCTAGGGAGCAGTAATCCGGTATAATCTATGCATCCTCGCCGGTGAAGCTGGATGAGGTTGGCGATGAGAATACCACTCGAAATAGAGCAGGCAGTGCTTGATCCGGAATGGAAGTTCGCCCCTGGTGAGTGACGCTACTCCTCTGGTGCTCTCGAGGGATGGGAGTTGGTGGGTGAAGAATTTTTCTGCCAGGCTGGAAATGCGTTCGGCGATGTATTCTATGTTGGCCCACTCGTGGGTTTCCGCGGTTCGCGTGTATCGGTTTCCCTCATACGCAAGTCGGAGGAATGCGTTCTGTGTTATTTGGAGTGTTTGTATGTTTGTTTTGCAAGTGTTGTTGAATATCGGGCATCCGTAGAGAAGCATTAGCCTCACTATTACTTTGTAGATTGTAAGTTTGTTTTCTCTCGATAGACCGGACTTTCTGCACAAGAGAGTTCCAGTTTCCTTCAGCTTCCGTCGCGGTCGGAGCAATTTCAGCAATTATGGCCTCGTCACTTTGAAGTGCGCAGATTGCCAGATTGTTGCCCAAATGGACGAAAGTTTCAAACGTAACGTTTGAGAAGCCTGGAACATTGTACCACTCAGGAGGATTTCCAAACACTTTTCCCGACTCTTCCATGGATTCATCAATTTTAGCTTCATTTTCGAAATCCTGATTGATGCCAGCTTTACGGAAGCACTTCTCGATTGTAGCAGGTTGAACAGTCTTCCAAGCTACTGACGTAAAGTAAAAGCGTAGGTCTACATATGTACATGCAATATGTACCTACATAGTTAACGTTTTGTCTTAAAAGCTTACCTGAAGTATATCGATATTTTTTTCTTTTTTTTTATAGTGTGCAGCAAGAGGTGTTTTCGTTAGTAGGCTTTCATGGTGTCAATTAAGCCTAGATCAAGTGGTTGAAGATGAATTGTGCAATTGGCAGGAAAGAATTTAACTCGAACATTTCTCAAGCGGATTACTGGCGGGTGGGCAGCACAACGATCCATTAACAGAAGGATTTTTCTTTTTTCTTTACCCATTTTAGTATTTAACTTTTGAAGATACTGTTCAAATATTTTTCTAGTCGTCCATGCGTTCTTGTTGGAATCGTAGTCTGCAGGGACTATAATTAAGCGATCAATTATTTCATATTTTGATATTTTCTTCATAGATTTCTTTCCTCGTGACCAATGCGGCAGCAAACACAAAAGAGCCATCACTGCATTTATTTCATTGTCCCGTTCTAAAAAATGTTTCAATTAATAATGAAATGTATAAAGTCACTTTCCACCTACCAGTTGGCACTTTTTGTGATATGTCTTTCCGATAAATTTCTATAATTGCGTCTGAAATGGATGGCAACTTAGATGCAATGTTCCCCAAATTTTTATGTAAAAAGTACAAATCTTGTGTTATCTAGAAATATTTAAAAGATATTAGTACTTTTACAAAGTTAATATAAAAATGACAAGAGGTAAATACTGACTACGAAGGCCTGAAGAAGCCACGAATTAGTGGCGAAACCGGTCGCCTTGCGAACAATTAAAAATTGTCAAGAAAGTACCTACCAAGAATTTTTATTTCTACTAATTCATCAAGAACTTACAAGGGCTAGGGTATCCAAAAATCGTGCATATTCAAGTATTAAATTTTCTGATTGCTTTTTTGCATTCTAGGTTTTGTCATTGCTGGAAAAATTTCATGTCTTTGCGTCAATGCACATGCATCTTCGCTGCAGGCTTCAATAATATCAATAATTTCTTGTGATGCTTTAATATTACTTTGCTTGATTTTATGGTGGTTAACCCGACTAATTGTTTTCAGTCTATTCTCGAAAAAAACCTGTCCTATTGTTAGGATTGTAAAATACATCCTTAAAGTTAAAAACAGAATATTGAGAATAATTACATATTAAGTCCAGGGCAAGGTAAATTTTATGTGAAGAGATTTATTATAGAAAGTCATATCTTGCTTAATTTTTGTTTTTATTCACTAATGCATTTGGGTTGCACTCAACACTTCATTAGGCCTGTAGGAAGAGAGGCACCAATAAATTATAAAACAAAGAAAAATTATAAAATAACTAAAGCGGAAGACTTTTGAATCGTCTCAAATTTAATAACTAAGCAGCAGTAAAAGACGAGTATGGCCATCAACTGGTATATATACACAGCACTACGAGCCTAGTAGGCTCATGGCTTGGTTGGCTAGTTGTCTCCACCGTTTCTTATCCTCCGCTACCTTCTCCCAATTTGTAATCTTCATCTTCTCGAGGTCGCGTTCCACATCTCTCCTCCATCTATTTTTTGGTCTCCCTTTTTTCCTTCTCGCTCCAATTCCGGCACTTAGTATTCTTTTGGGTAATCTTGTTTCTGGCATTCGCTGAAGGTGGCCCAACCACCTAAGTCTTTGTGCTTTTATAACTCCCAGTATGTTCGGTTTTCCATAAAATCCGTTCAGTTCTTCATTTGTTCTTCTAATCCACACTCCGTTCCATATCCTACCACCAAATATTTTTCTGAACACCTTTCCCTCCCAAACTTGCACCATGACTTGCTCTGTTCTGTTCATTGTCAATGTTTCGCAGGCATACAATACCACCGGTCTGAGTACGGTTTTATATACTCGAAGTTTGGCACCTCTCGACACATTTTTGCTTCTAAGCAATTTACTTAAACAACATATAGCCCTGTTTCCTGTCATGATTCTTTTCTGCATCTCCTCTCGATTACTAGGTGTTCGAACGAATGTCACCCCTAGATATTTCTGGTTTTCTACATTTTCGAATTTGAACTTTCTGCCCTCCTTCACCGTGATTGTTAAGTGCTGTCCCGGTATAAATTCAATTTTTGTCCATTCCATATATTTAGTTTTGTCTTCTTTTATATATAGCCCTCGCTCTCTGCCTTTTTCCTCCAGTTTTGTGAAAACCAACCTCATTTCCGCCCTACTTCGAGCTAATAGAACCAAGTCGTCAGCAAAAACCAAACACTGGTGCTTTCGTTGGGCTAACATTGAAATAGACACGACACTTACATGCAAGCGCAAAAAAGCAGAAAAAACTGTACTCGGTACATAACGTAAAAATAAATCTATTTTCTTTTATACACGGAAAAAATCCAGATGTATCAAAGTATTGATAGCAATAAATTAATTATAACAAATCTAATAACTGATATACATTGTAATACAGTGGACGCCGCTTATAAGACTCACTTTGGGACCAACAAAAAGTGAGTCTTATAAACGGATGAGTCTTATAGGCGAAAGGGAAAAAATGATAATAAAAATTTTTTAATTCACGAATAAAACTTTATTTTATCATTTAATGTATAAGTATAATTTACGATGGTTTAAAAAAAGTGGTTATTTTAGATTGTTTTTTATTCTTTTCTATTATTTCGAGAATGTATCTCTCGTAATCGTACTGCTTTTCAAAATGCGTTCCTTGGTGCTGCACAGCTCTCCTCAACACCCCTAGTGCTCGTAGCACCTCAGAGTGTGAAGGTGGAAGCG
>JAWQRP010004610.1:0-11655 GCA_033557875.1 Quadriops clusia | reverse complement strand
CATGATCTCACACAACCCACCGGAACTTCAGGCAAGAGAAGAATGAAAAGCGGGGATTGGAAACACATGGAACCTTCCTCCTGAGGTCAACAAGAATTTATCTTTTAATGATTTTGTTCATTTCGACGATGACGTGGCCGCATTTGGATGCTTATCAGATGCTGAAATTTTGGCTATTTCCTGCCAAAATGACGCCAGTGATGACGAAGAAAACGACGCCGACGGACTGCCGATTCCAACTGTTACATCACAAGAAGCTAGAAAATCTTTAAACACGCTTTGTAATTTTATGTTTAAAACAAATGTAGACGATAGTGTATTTTTTGTATTAGTTACTTTAGAAAATGCTGTAGATCGAACATGTCAGGTATCATTAAAACAAAAAACAATTCTTGATTTTTTTATGTAGTAGGTACATGTACCTGTATTCTTATATAGTTTTTAATTAAAAAATAAACTCTTTATAATTCGAATTTTTTTTTATCATCTTGATAATTCAAATTTCATAATAAATCAACTTCTCAATAATTCGAATTTTTTTTGAGGTCCCTTGGGTTTCGAATTATTGAGAGTCGACTGTAGTTATTTATAAAATGGTCTATAACAGTTAATATGTAATAGAATATTACATTCACCATAAAATATTTTTGTTCTTTTCTCCATTTTATTCTTATGCAGTCAATGACACCTTCTAGTATTTCCCTCAATGGGCAACTGGCCTCCAATATTTTTCATATGTATTTATGCATTAAGTTGATGGTCTACAATATTGTTATTTTGCAAGTATTGTCTTTTCTTTACGTACATTTTTTGAATATTTTCTTCACTCAGCAATCAATTGTTCTCATAAGTGATTCAAATCTATATTCACGACAACAGCAACTTCTAATATTAGAACAAGATAAGTTTCTTTTGGGACATATATGGTTTCTTTTACGTCCTCATTACAATACATGAAGTTAAAAGCGTTAAAGAAAAACTATTAAAAATGCATACCTTGCTGTGATTTCTGCTGAGGTTTCACATTCGAAGCATTATTGTTGGGCTTGTGGTCATGCACCAGTCGATCAGCACCAAAGTCCGTCGTGGCACTTGCAGGAACTTCTTGATCTGAGCTAACCCCCGAAGAGCTGTTATCGCCATCCTCCAGAGCAGCCTCGCACTCTCCCTGTTTCTTCAAGAAATCGTCCGGATAAGATTTTGAAGACTTCAGGAGAGAACGGCCCTTCTGGATTTCTTCCACGCTGAAACTGTGTGGCATTGAACTGCTGCCTGAGCTGCTACCACTAAATTAATGAAAAAACAAATATTAATAGAACAAAAAGTATTAATAAAAGTAACAAATAATATGTGGGTGTTTATGGGAACAAGTAATAAAAAAAATATGATAAAAGAATTGAAATAGAGTTAGTAAAATTGTTAATTTTTAGTTCGTTTAAACCTTACCTAGTATTACTGTTTCCACTGTTTTCTACTGGTTGTAGCTGAACAGCAGCCAGCCTTGAAGAAATTTTGTTGATATCTTTGTGATCTTCGTCACTTTCTACTTCCGATTCGCTGCAGCTGTAGTCAGGTTCTGGTATCGGTGGCGGGGGATTTGTTTGAGATATAATTACCCCATTTGAAGCAGAATTGCTGTTGGGTAGCCTCTTTTTCCTCTCTTTTGTACCTGAAGAATGAATTGAGAAATTTTTATTAATTGCAATATTCATAATAATTTAATATCAATAACAGTTTTAATATTAATAATAGTGTTAGTTTTAATAATAGTGTTAGTATTAATAATAGTGTTAGTATTAATAATAATATTTTAATATATTATTAATTAATTAATATAATTATTATCATGCACATACAGATTTTATGAAGAGGAAATATCAGATTAAACATACAGAAGATATTTTCAAGAAAAGGTTTTTAACCCTTTTAGTGCTACAAAGTACATTTTTTATTAAACAAAAAACATTTAAAATAAGTTTACGGGTTTATGTTTCGAGGTGGCACATTTTCAAATCCTTGATTTTTAGTGAAACGTTATTACTTAGTGAAACGTCATTACTTAGTGAAAAGTCATTACTTAGTGAAACGTTATTACTTAGTGAAACGATATTACTAAGTGAAACGTTATTACTTAGTGAAACGATATTACTAAGTGAAACATTATTACTTAGTGAAACGATATTACTAAGTGAAACGTTATTACTTAGTGAAACGATATTACTTAGTGAAACGTTATTACTTAGTGAAACGTTATTACTTAGTGAAACGTTATTATTTAGTAAATCGTTATTATTTAGCAAATTGTTATTATTTAGTAAATCGTTATTATTTAGTAAATCGTTATTACATAGTGAAGCGATATTACTTAGTGAATCACAATAGCTTAGTGAAGCACTATAAGGGTTATTAAGTGCATAGTCCACTTTGTCTGCAACTGTAACATTACCTGCGGTCGAATGAGATCTAGAAGCCCGTATGGGTTGAGCATAAGGGTTGGTGTTCTTATTATTATTAGGTGGTGTCGAAGTGCTAGTTGGCTTAAAGGTAGAAGAATTGGTCCGCATACTGTGAGACTTTCGTACTTGAGATTTAGAGCTATGAGAGGGTAAACTTCGAGACCTGTAACCTACCGTCTTCATGTCTTCGGGGGATGCGTAAAGCTTTGCGTTTGCTGTAGGCCTAAATGAAGATACTACCCCTATAACAGAGTATAAAGAAAAAATAAACAAAACGAGTACAATCCATCAATAAATGACAACTTAATTTAAGTGAACGTAATTCGAGTGACAGTAAACGTAATTCGAGTAACAGTAAACACCACAAACCTTCATCAGTCTTGTCTTTATTAAAGTTTTCGTACTCCGGTTGGCCTCCCCTAGAAACATCGACTTTGACTACTTGTACTACAGGTGGCGGAGGTGGCGGGTGTGTGGGTGGCGGCAAAGCATTTCTGTTAACCCCTAGCAAATTAACGTCTTCTTGGCTGCGATGGTTTTTCGAAACTTCCCCGTTAGCCAAAGCAGCCTGATGAGCCAAATCAGGCGTGCTGTGGAAGTCTCTATGCAGCTCGCCTCCAAAGTTAAACATGTTCGAGAACCTAACTTTGTTGGAGTTTTTGCTTTTGCTTCGTTTCATCTCTGCAACACTAGCGTACACCCGACCCTTAGCAGGCGAGCTCGGATGGCTCAGAGTGTTCGAACCCATTTGGAAGTTTGAGCTGCTCATAAGCGATGCATGTCGGCCACTCTCCTCGCCTCTCTGTCTTTGGAAAAGTTCTTCGAGTTCTTGTGATGTTATTCGGCTGGAAGTCGGCCGTTGCCGAATCGAAGCCGTTCGGGGCTGGATCGGGGTCGAGGTTCCCGTACCGGTGGGGGTCGATTGGTGTATCGATTCCGCGGAACTTGATTTTGTTATATCGTCAGTCTCATCTTTTTCTTGACCCTCTGAAAATGAATTTTTGTTTATTGAACGAAACATACAAAAAATAAATAAAAACTAAGGCACATTCATACAAAAATTAAGAAACATTCATATCAGAATTAAGAAACATTCATTCAGGAATTAGGAAACATTTATACAAGAATTAAGAAACATTCATTCATATAAGAATTAAGGAACATTCATATAAGAATTAAGAAATATTCATATAAGAATTAAGAAACATTCATATAAGAATTAAGAAACATTCATACAAGAATTAAGAAACATTCATACAAGAATTAAGAAACATTCATACAAGAATTAAGAAACATTCATACAAGAATTAAGAAACACTCATACAAGACTATAATTTAAAAAAATTAAGAAACCATACAAAAATGAAGATGCCATACAAAAATTAAGAACTACTGAGTGTCCTAAAAATCAGGGTCAACCACACAGATTGTTCATTTTTAAAGATAATCAGATAAAATTTTGTATATTAAATTATCTTTATAAAATTTTTGAACTAAAGGGAAGACTCTGAATATATAGTCAGCCAGTATGTATAAAATATATAAAATAATAAAAAAGTTAGATTAAATTTTAAATAATACTAAAAATATGAAATAAAATTGTATGTAAATTAAATTCTACAAGTACTGCATTATTAACATTTAATACATAAATTTAAGTGCAAACAAATGCATTAATGATGATGATGATGATGGATGTTAACCTTATTTGATTTGTTTGCCAATGTATTGTGAAAAGTGCCACCTCAAAACTACAATTCTTTGATAATGTCTAACACTTAATCTACGAATCTTAAATTGTTTTTATATCGATTTACAAAAAAATAAATAAAAAGATAGCTTACCAAGGCCAGCAACCATACTTTTCGCCCTCGCTCTCCCTACACTCAAGGTAGTTTTCGGGTCCCGTCGTGGTGGCAAAGGAGCTTGAGTCATCCTCCCGAGAGTTCCGGTTTGGTTGTTGGTCATCTTCCTGGGAAGAGTGGCATACTGCCTACTCAGAGGCACTTCCATGTTGCCTCCGGGCAAAATAACCGTGGATTTGCTCGTAGGGAGCATTCCCAAAGTAGTAGGTAGTCCCAGGGATACCACAGTCATGGAAACTAAATCACCGGATTTTCTTATCAGATCGACTACGTGCTCATGGGATGCGGACGAAACGTCTTCTTTGTTAATTTCTAGCAGGAAGTCTCCCTTTCGCAAGCCGGCCATGTCTGCTACACCGCCGGGATCGACATCATCTAGATATTGAAGGGCGGGACATTTCTCTGAGGGGGTTAACTCCATCAAAGGGGAAGTTGCCTTTGCTCCTCTCAGGATGAAGCCAAAGCCTTTTCTTCCTTTGTGGAGGACTACCGTTCGTGGTTCTGCTGATATTCCTGGGTATCTATCAAATAATGTTACGTCATTCAATGATTACATATTAATTTTTTTAAATGGTAGGTAGCCTATAAATGGTTTTAGGTTTTTATAGTTTAGTCCAATTGTTTGTAAACTGCTTTGATATATTATAATATCTGTATTCTAGTTAGTAATTACAATATAAAAAAAAACAATTAAACTTACGACTTTTTGAGTCTTGGGGCAGTAGCGAAATGCTTGGATGTGCTTTCTCTCCTACCGACAACTCGGTTGTCAGGCCGAGAAGGCGGTCTAGGGTCTCGGGCGACCATCATCGGAGCTTGAATGTTGTGGTGTCGCAACCTAACTTCCTGTACACAATGAGTCGGAAATAATCCGGTTTTGTTTCCTCCGGTCTTGATCGTACCTTCCAAATAGCCATCGTCAGTTGCCCCAGTAACTACAGAGGACAAAATTCCAAAAATTAGGAAAAATTAATTATTATTATTATTAACTATTTAACATTATTAAACTAAACTTAATCAAATCGTCAACACTATAAACTTACATAATATAAGCAATTTTTTTCTCTTAATGTTTAGAGGTTGTTTCGTTTTTAAAACTAGTGCCATACTTAACTAAGCTGATGATGCACAGCCAACGGCTCTCTTGCTGTTAATCAATAAAAATAAATGTGATTCCTTGAATAAATCAGGTAAAAACTGTACCCAGTGTCGGGCACCAAGGTTAGTGCAATTAATTTAAACCATTGCACTTGATTGAGAAGTAGCGTAATAAAATGATGTGCTATTAAACTGATGTGTTATTAAAATAATAAACATGTAAACAACTTCAAGATGGAGGTGTACTTTGGAATGTTTGTTCTCATAACACCTTTACATATCAGTAATTGAATTGGGCTTAATTAGCACATATTGAGGCTGGCTGTGGCATCGTTCAAGGTGTGTTCAAGTTTGAGTAGTTCATCTTCAATTTATAGATAAAAAGATGTTATTTTAATATTGTTTCCATTTTTGAAATGTTGTTCTAACTAACTTTCTGTTGACATTAAGAGTATGGTATCGTGACAATAATTTGCTATTCTTATCTTATTGTTAAGTTCGTTACGGGAATTTAAAGGAAAATATATTCACAGTTTTTGTTTGAAATTTAACGTTATGCTCACCTTCAATAATATCACCCTCTCGAATGGTCAAATGGCCCTCTTCGGTGGAATTGTAGTTTTCGACACACACAACGGTGCTTCCAGGTAAAGATATGCTGCCGATGGTCGTGTCGGAATTGGCCGTACCCACGCCACTGCTGTCGCTGATAATGTCGCTGGTGTCCCCAAGACTCTTATCTGCAACACCCAGTGCTAGCACTGGAGCAAATTAACTTATAAATACAACCGAACATAATTTGCTACATTAGTCTGCCATCTATAGATTCTTTTAAATATATATTTTTCGATAGATTTTTTAATATATTTTTTGATTACAGGCATATATGATTATGGACTTGCATCACACTATATTTTAATACATTTTTTTTTCATGTAATGCGTTTTTAAATATAATATTTATTTAAATTTAATATATTTTTAAATAAACATATTTTTGAAAAATATCATAATGTGAAAAGCCAATGAGTGCTATACAGTTTGTTTAAAATATTTTAGAATTATTAAAAAAGCTTCCAATGTATGTTTTGATTCACATAGGAGATGTGTATATACATTTCTCGATAAGTTTATAGCAGTAGTAGTAGAAGTGTATGTATAATAATTTTACCTTAAAATGCTGCAGTTTTTAAAAGGGATTCTCCGGACAAATTTTATTGTCTCTAAATATACGAAAGTTTATTATCTCTAAATATACAAAATTTTACAAGACCTACACTATTATCACAAATAAACAATATCGCAGAGAAATTTAGCTCAATGAATGAATCTAATAATGGTCATGATTGCGGTTAATGGTCAATGAGGTAAATGAACATCTAGAATGTCTAAAAAGAGGCCATTCCATTTTAGCAGCTTATGAAATCGAGTTGAAAATAAAACATTTAAAATGCAACGCTAATGCACAATTATCGCATGCCAAAGTTTTAAATTAAACCATAAAAGGAGAGTAAGTCACAGTGGTTCTCGAATTGGAATACATATTTATACCTTTTCCTTTTTAGCCTCTATAAATTGAAGTTAATATAAAATAATTAATACAAAATAATTAATATAATAATTAATACGAAATAATTAATATAATAATTAATACGAAATAATTAATATAATAATTAATACGAAATAATTAATATAATAATTAATACGAAATAATTAATATAATAATTAATATAATAATTATATCTAATATATTATATTATGTACCCCACTCTGTCTGGTATATTTAGCAATATCAAAAAAAAAAGCAGAGGTGATATTGGAGCAATAAAAAAAAATCAGAGGCGATATCTAGAAAGGTTTTAAATACGTATGTTCCAATAGGCTTCGGAGCTGTCAAATTGAACGGAAAAGTACGTACCTGTGACAATGCTGGCGGTATCAGTTTCATGTCCGTGCTGCGAAGGGGGCCCTCCAGTGCTGCCACCATCGCTCAAACTTGAGCTGGCCGAGCTGTAGGGGGCCGAGGATCGGTCACTAGGACAGGGGGAGGGGGGCAGGGCAAGACAGCTCATTGAGGGGGGCCGGGTTAGCCACCCTATTGCCGATCGCCTTTTCGGGTTGTAGACGGGTGGGCCACGGAATGGCACTGTAAATTAACCGGCTAGAGCTGTAGGTGGCTCTCGGATCGATTCAATGTATATTTTCATTTTTGATTAATAGAAATAATAGTTTTATCGTTTTCTATTAATGCAGATATTAATGTTGTCACGTCATTAAATCGTGGTAGTAATAATGATAATCATAATAGTGATAATCATAATAGTGATAATTATAATAGTGATAATCATAATAGTTATAATCATAATAGTGATAATCATAGTAATCATAATCATAATAATAAAAAGAATATCGACAATAATATTATCAATAGTACGTAGTAATAACCATAGTAATCAACGTATTAAAATGCATTTTATGATCAAACAAAACTGTACAACAGAAATGTGAAACAAAACGGAATAAGCAAACAGTAAAACGAAAATCGAAAACATAATCTGTCACAAACTACCTACAGAGTGTACACATGTTCCTAATTATGGGGGGACGTTAGGTCGGGATTTTATACAGGAGATCCTGAAAATTACTCACTCTTTCCACAACGTTATGCCACACATGTGCCAAAATGCTGTATTTACAAAATGTTAAATGCTATCCATACAGTCACACATAAGATTTTATTAATTGCAGTAGATAAATTGTTTAATTTTTTTAATGTAAAATGAATTATAATAATACATTTTTTTATTATAAAATAAATTATAATAATAAATTTTTTTATTTTAAAGTAAATTATAATAATAAATTTTTTTATTATAAAATAAATTATAATAATAATTTTTTTTATTATAAAATAATTAATTCGATAAATGTATGCAAATTCTGCACAGAAGTAATGGGAATTCCATAAGTTTAACATCAGGGACAGATAACAAAGCTATGTAGGTTAATGGGGATTAATGGAATTTGTTATTGTTCAATACCCATTGTAATCGATACAACATATATGCAGTTATTTGGAGTAAATATGCGCTTGTAAATGGAATTGTTGGCTGGAATAGTTTTCACAAAATCAAATTAATTAAACGGCTCACATAATAATTAATTCTACAGCACATGTTGTAATTAATTTAGAATTATATTTGAGCATTTTATGTTCGCAGTATTGTAAATTATGATATTTTAGATTATTAATATGTACGTTATGAATCCTTTCGATCAGTAATACCACATATATGTGGTAATACTTATATGTGGTAATACTTATATGTGGTAATACTTATATGTGATAATACTTATATGTGGTAATACTTATCTGAAATAATAAATTTGAAATAATAAATATTTTAGAAAAGTTATTTTAAAATACGTATTTATAAATACATAAGTAAAAATTTTAGATTACGAACCTACGCAGAAATTGATCATCACAAAATTATCACCGAAGATATTCAAGTTCTAATTAAACTACATACCAACATGCATCTACTCTAACGATCGATACACTCTATATTCAATAATGCACTAAAGAAGCATGCGACAGTAACTGAGGCATAACAAAAGGTATAAAAGCGACAAATAAAAGAATGAAACGATGGTAACGTTGTTTTTTTACGTCTTGTTACGGTTTGAGCTAGTAAGTAAGGGGACATACCGACGTCATCCTGCCGATACTTCTGGATAATGTCGGCCAGTTCCATGTTTCCTGCTATCACGGCTACTTGATATGGGGTTTGGTTTGCGTAGTTTAAGGCTTGCCGATCGGCTCCTCTAAACAACAGCTGCCTGGCGCAGGGCTCCTGGTTGTTCACGGCACAGACGTGCAAGGGGGTGTTCCCCGAAGCGTTCCTGGCGTTCATGTCTGCTCCGTAGAACAGGAGGTGTTCTAAGTGTTGGAGGAGACCGGTTCGACAAACCTGAAATAAAAAAGAAATAGATAACAAAGAAATTTAAAAAAAAATTGCCAATAGAAAGTAAATTACGTAACGGTGGTTGCCTGTATGTTACGAATGTATCATTTTGTAAGTTCACAACTGTACTACTTCTGCCCTGAATTGATGGTATGTTCGGTTGCCTATAAGTTGGGTTAAGTTACAGATATAATGTAATATAATTTTTATTTAAAATTTGAATTTAAATATAAATAATAATGGGTAATAATAAATTACCAAAGTAATGATGAATAAATGAAAAAATTGTTACATTAAGTACGGTAGATTAATGTAATTAATAATTTATTCCATAAAGCTACATTAAGTATTATATTACTACTACTACTATTAGCAGAATTCCATTTATCCGAATTGGTGTTTGTCAGACCCTAGATATTTGGTACGTTTTCACTCCTTTAACTGTCTTTAAAGTCCTAGCTGTTTAGTACTTCTTTAATATGTTAACTATCGAATAATTGGCGATTAGTATAACTGGCGATTTGGCGATGCGATTGACTGGAGTTCGGATAAATGGAGTTCTACTGTAGCACAATTTCATGGTCTTAATTTTGCAATTCCCTCGGGGTCTTACACCCCCCAATTAATAATTTCATCGACTGTCATTTAGATAGCAGGAGTTTTAATTACAATCTGGAATATAGCTTATTAACTGCAGTGTTTGGATATTGAGTTTTAATTACTGGCAATGCGAAAATTCCTGAATTATTGCCGCCCGCTCGGGTGGCCCCCTCGCGCGCCTCCGGGGTTAAAATATTCCCATTAAAGCGGATAAATTATTAATTTCCTCAAACGGAAACTGTTCAAAGGTGTCGGGAAATTAGCCATTAAATAACGGACGAGATTCAAACTTTTTGATTATTTAGAAGGTATAAATAAAATATAGTTGAACCATTGCATATATATCTTCATTCAACGGTTAAACTTAAATCGTATAACCCACCCAAATCCGTTTGAATTAAAACATTTAAAATCAATTATTATTTGTAATTGTTTTTAACAATATTTACGTGGAATTGGCTTCTGAAAATATTGATATAAAAATTTGGAAACAATTTTTCTTTTTCGTTTTGATCTAGGTCTTGGAATACATATACATACTCTCATTTATCTTAGGTATACCTATGCATACATATGTTATGTTGAAAAAAATGATAACTAAACATACCTGATGCACTTCTTGCCACCCCTGTAAATCCTGGGCCCCAATGGTGGCATGATCATGCAGCAAAGTCTCCGAAAACTTGGACTCCACGTTATGGGTTACCGTGAGGTAAAGGGGCGTCAGCCCCTTCCCATCTTTGTAGTTGGGCGAAGCCCCCAGTTCTAACAGGGTTGACATGGCCTCCAAGCTCTTGTGCTCCACAGCTCTGTGTATAGAGGTTGAGCCGTCCCTCGTCCGATAATCCAGCAAAGCGCCCCCGTTGACGAGGGCTATCAACACCTTGGCGGGTTTCTTGATTCCCGTCGCGATGGTCAAAGGTGTTTCTGCGGAGCAATAACAGAATAGGAGAAATCTGCACAGCCTGTTGGGTGCAAAAACAAACAGAAATTGCCACAATAAACTTTATCGCAAGACATAAAGCCAACACGAGATGGATTGCGATCCAGGTTTACTTTAAGACTGGATTTGCTTTTGGCTCTCGTTCCTACACGTAAATGGAAGGCTTATTGTTGTTGGCAGTGAGAAAAGAAAGGCTTTCCCTAACAATGTTCGCGAATACCTAATAGGAAGCATGGTCGTGTTTGTTTTCGGCAATGAAAGCGAAATGTGAGAATTCTCTTCTGCGGGGGCTTCATTTATTATTGTAAACTGCAAATTTCATTCTTCGCCAGCAGGCGCTAAGTTTATGCCATTATAATTAGATTTTACTTTATAATCCCATCAAGATAAAATTACGCCGGAAAATTGTCAATACAATTAAGAGGCCATTCACTGCGCTATAATCTGCGCATTGTTAATGTTTATTCTTCCACGTTTAATAAAGCGTTTATGGCATATTTTTACATTATCTTTAGACGTGAACAAGACGCTCCTCTAACGAATCTTCACCGTCTTTATCTCTTTATTTACATGTATTTAAAAAATATATATGTTACGGGTAAAGTTAGAATAACGGTTAAACTTAGGTTTACCCGGGTAAACTGCACAATACCCAGAAAACATGGATAAAGTCCAGAATAGGATTGAAATTTTACACGTTTCGGACTTTACCCGGGTAAACCGCGT
>JAWQRP010004609.1:0-11657 GCA_033557875.1 Quadriops clusia | reverse complement strand
GTTTCGGCCCGCACCACAGGCCATCTTCAGGCTCCTCTCGTCGTTTCTATTGTGAGCTCGTTCTGGTTATTACATTATTATTGCGATCACCTATTTTGTTTTTGCAGTTTCACTATCAATGTTATGGTGTGGATGTCCACGGATGATCAACGGTGAGTAACACACCATAACATTGATAGTGAGACTGCAAAAACAAAATAGGTGATCGCAATAATAATGTAATAACCAGAACGAGCTCACAATAGAAACGACGAGAGGAGCCTGAAGATGGCCTGTGGTGCGGGCCGAAACCGGTTGCCATTAAATTAAGAATTTAAGCAAGTGGTGTCTTAATCATTACCTCAACAAAATCAATTATTTAGTAAATAGGCGCGGTATTGATTTTTCTAGATGAGTAGAATGTTCTTGGGCAATGGGTCCTTTGGTACAATAAAAGACGATCGTCTTTAATTATACCAAAGGACCCATTGCCCAAGAACATTCTACTCATCTAGTTATAATGGTCCAAGATATATCATCCTCATTGATTTTTCTGATTAGAAAAATATGTTGAGTGCCTCATCATCCGGGACCGATGTAAAGCTGAGAGTCCGATGTGTTGTAGGTTAATCCATGCGCACGTTAAAGAACACAATGAACAGGTGGAAGTTCTGACATTGACTAAATTTCTCGAAGTTGTGCTCGTAATGTCTAGCGTCGATAATTGGCCTATAATGCGGAAGCAGATTGATGTTAAATAAATAACGAGTAAAAAACAGCGTCATAAGAAATTATGATTAGATTATTTACCCTTTGTTCATACAAAAATATATGGAGATGGAGAGGACGGGTTAATGGAGCGTCCTCTGCAGAGATTTGGGATAGGAACGTCAGACTTGCACCATGGAAAATGTTGCGCCTCGAACTGGGTCGACAGGACGGTGGTTATTTTATGGAATTTGTATCATGTACTGACTACTATGAATGTTTGTCTAATATCTCGACTGGGTCCTACCACGCAAATGCTGCGAGAGGGATCACCTGTTAGTTGGTGTTCCCCACTCAGAGACGTTGGATAGAGTTATACATAAACGTATTATGTGCTCATTTGCGCGGTGTAACGAAGTAATTTGCTCGAATGTAAACTTTAGTGAGTGGTTAGTAAAATTTTCTTTAGTTTAATATTGAATATCATTCCATCGGGTTTTTAATATTCTATTAATATAAGTATCCCATCTGTTTTCAAGAAGTGAGCCTTTCCAATTTTTGTAATTTAAAACATGTTCAATCCAGCTTATTTTTCCAAGATAAGTTAGTTAGTCATTCGATCGATTCAAGATAAAGAGGAATATGTGAACAACTTAACAAACAAGTAAATATGTACATTAATTATTAATTATATCAAATATGACTGCGTATTTAAACCGTTGAGTGTTTACACTAAATAATACTTAATGGTATTTTGTTGTACAACCAGACTTACGAAATTTTTTATAAATTCTGTTAATTTGCAGTACTAATAATACTAATAAACAAGGACCACAGTGAGTACAGTGGTATTTTGTAATATTTAACCTTCTCTAAGGACAGACGCAAGCAGCGGCTAATTATAACATAGTAATAACATATCTTGTAACGATTAACACTTGTTACATTACATGGACAGATAGTCACCACATTATCAGTACCTATTTTATTTTGGAAGTCTAACTTGCATGTAAGAACGTCTTGTTTAATTAATTAATCTGTGTCTGTAAATATAATCTCATTTTTATAAGCAAGACAGCTTATCACTAAGCTTAGACACCAAATTTTCATGAACATGGTATCGTCAATTTTCTCGAATAGAAAAATTTAATAGAAAATGCAATTGTTATGATATGCTACGTATTTAATATATGTGCATTTCCTCAATTTTATGTGGCTAAAACTCTATGTAGTTAATTAAAATATTTAATTTATAAAAGCGACTGGATGAACATCCGCACTTGTACCTACATACATACATAGTGCCAAGACGTTATAATTATTCAAATAATTAAACACTTCCAGGTCAATATTTAAACAAATTTATGAGCAATTGTTAAATTTTTATTTGTATATCAAATTTATACACAGAGTTCAAGTAATGATAATTACCTAAAATAAAAAAAATATTCGAGTTCTATAATATTTTGATAACCACTTCCGAAACTTTGTCATCTGTACTGTATACAATATAATACTATACTAATTTCTAAAACTCTGCTTATTACTCCGATTATTTATTTATGCGCTCGATAAATATTTAAAAAGCAGTACACTGTGTCATTATCTAATGAACAAATGAATAATTTCTACGAACAAAAAGAAGAACATAAAAGAAACATATTGGTTATTTAGTATTTCCATTGTGCATGAAAGTCGACACGCTGCATAATTTATAAATACATTCAACAAATGGGTTGCATTAGAATGCATAACTTCAATAGACCAAAATAGCATTTACCCTTCCATGTTCCTAGTTCTCCTTAATTACTGATTTACATCTGATAAGTTTTTCAAATTTACGTAAAATATTCATAATATTAAATGTATAGTCTTCATGATCCACAGTTCTGATTAATTCGATTATAGAGAATTTAATAAGAAACGCTTAATGGTATGTTATTCATATTAGTAAATATAAAGTGTCAAAAAATGTAGACGAACCATACAAAATTAAATATTATTGTACTAATTTCATCCTTACGCATCAGTAGATGATATAACCTTTGGCAAGCGGCGCTGTTCAACATTTAAGTGCTGCAAAGCTTTAAATATTATATTGTTTTCATAATTACTTCGGAGCCATTGCAACTGACATCAGGCCGGCAATATGTAAAATCGATAATAAGGTAGTAAAACATCAATAATCGTGTAAATTATTTAATTAAATATTCATGGGGTATTATGGTGATGTCCCTCAACGATTTTCTGTTATCGGCGGTAGAGATATTGATACCTTCTCCAACTATTCCTTTATTTACTTAATTTAGGTACGGTCTGTTGGTCTTTTAGGTATACATATTAATAATTTCATATATTAGCACAGTAAATATGTAGATATCGATATTTGGCTGTTACACAAAGTACGGGTTCATCTTGAGTCACCCTATAATTTTCTATTTACACGTCATTTAATTCCAATTAACCCGAGTACGCATAATCTCCGCCAAATAACCGTATCTACCATTAAACCTTATTCTCTCTCATTAAAAGAGTAAACAATTGTTTGAATATAAAGAGCTCTTCATCGAGAGAAAGTCAGTTCGAGTTCAAGTTCAAGTTCAAGTTCAGTTTCAGTTCTGATTGATTCACTGTCAGGTCATTAGGCTAATTACTAGCTACCTGCGAGTCTATTTAGAACGCCAAATTCATTTTGTAATAAGAAGTTAGTAAAAATAAAAGAAGTATACAACATAGTACCGCTTAAGTTCTCCATAAAAAATACACGTCCCTATAACGGCCAACTGCAGAAGAATTCGGCAATTGACGACGCAGAAGTGACGCTTTTGGCTTGAACATCCAGGCAATTGGTAACCACCAACCAACCACCGGAGTTCCCAAAAAGGGACATCACTCCCCGGACTCCAACAGGTTATTTAATTTCTACCTATGAACCTATGAACATGAAACGCAAAAAGTTGCAATGTTACAATAGGAAATTAAATTATTATTACATTCATATTTATATATTGCGGAATTTCTACGAAGACCATAAAGTAATAAGAACTATAAAATTGTATTGTTAAAGAAACACGCTCATTCTTTTATGTCTTACTGCGATATTCTCTCTGATAAAAGTTTATCCATATATTTTATGAAGAATCGGGATTTAGTAAATTGCGGGTAGCCATTTCCTCTCTAGCCCTTTTTATTCTTTTATTGTGAAAATATAGCTCTCTGTGCCTATAACAATCTAAAGCGGGATATTTTACCCAAGAATATTGTAGGAATATCCGATTCTCCTTGAAACATATATGTACATATACAAAGCCTTTAAAATATGTTATGGATATTTGGACTTATGTAGGAGTAAGTAAGTATCAGAGGATATTGGTATGCAATAGTTTGCATGTTAGTGTTCAATTACACATACAAATCATAATTTCCTAAAATTACAATACAAGTACAAAAAGAACTCATTTTCTCAATAAGTTTTTGCATTAGGTAAACACTTCTATTGTCTCGTAAATCAAAGCTTATAGGAATATCTTGATACAATAGAAAATTAAAAGTACATATTATTATTCGGGTACTATTAAAAACATACATCATTGACCTACTTTTGATACCTAAGTTTGATAAAAACGCACAATACTGATGTATGAACTATATTCATTCGTGACTTCAGATTGAATTTATTCACTTTAAATAGAATTACAAGGCAAATTTAAATGGACATTAAATGTTTTACACAATACTTAACAAAACCACTAATATTTGTTTCTGTTTACAGGTGATGCAGCGCCTTTTTTTGTGTCTTGTCGCCATAATCATCTGTTTATCAATATGGCAAATTTCAGTTCTGCAGATTCAAATGCCTCCATCGTACACTCTAAGCTTTGCAAACTCCACACCTTTTACATACGATATTCATGAGCTTCCTCAAAAAGACTATGGGAGGCTAGTGGACGTAGAAAATTTTAAATTTCAAATTATCAACAAACCCTGCAACGAATCGAGTCTATTGCTTTTAATTTTGATACATTCTTCGCCCAAAAACTACGCAAAGAGGAAAACAATTAGGGAAACATGGGGCCAAGCCAGAGAAAACGTAAGATTGCTCTTTATGGTTGGGAAGGTGGATGATGTTGATGTCATGGAAACTCTTTGGGAAGAGAACAGTGTGCATAAAGATTTTGTACAAGGAAATTTCATCGACTCTTACAGGAATATGACTTACAAACATGTCATGGTGTTTAAATATGCGATATACCATTGTCCTCAAGCCAAATACATACTGAAGACTGATGATGATATTTTTGTTAACATGCCTGTCATGGTAAATTTTTTAACACAAATCTTTAGTCCATATGGTGCACGTAACTTACTTCTCTGTGCTCCATATTTTAATGCCAAGGTCGAACGAAGCTATAGATCAAAGTGGAGAGTTGGTAAGTGCGTATAGGAGCTACATATGTGAAATTTATGGTTTACTTTTACAATATTTGCAGGGAAATTGTAAAATTAATTTGCTTTTATTTTTTAGGCTTTTCTGAATATATTGACAAATACTATCCTTCATATTGTCCTGGATGGGCATTGCTGTATTCTCCAGACGTGCTATTTCGTTTGTATATTGAAGTACAGGAAAGTAAGTACTTTTGGATAGACGACGTTCATGTAACAGGAACTGCATTTAAACATCTTAAAATTAAACACACCGATGTTAGAGCGTGGATTTTAAGTCAACAAGAGCAAAATGCAGCAGTAAAGGGTAGTAATGCACATCTTAGAGTTTTCTTATATGCACTCCCAAATTTAAGAGAAGATGTTATTAGAAAATTGTGGGAGTATGTTGTGAACTATCAAAAAAATAAGACCGCTGGTAGCCTAATATCGACTAGTTAGTTAAAACAATTAATTGTTAAAAGTTATTTGTTCAAAATCTGTCTTTTATGAACTGCAACCGAATTATTTAAAAACCTCTAATGTCTTGAAGAATTGAAATATTGTAAATAATTTCAATTTGTATATGAATGAATTGGATTTTAACATAACATGGATTAAATGAACACTAAATAAGTTTTAATAATAGCATATACTAGATCTTGATCACAATTGTATAGTAATATGCATATAACTTTTTGTAACTTTTAATCTGTTTAATTTTGTTCTTGATCCGTCTACTTCATTTTTTAGTTTTCTTTTCTTGGGTTTCTTTGGTCTTACCTATAAAATACACAACTCTCATATTAATATTATTACATTGAATATAATAAGTACCAAAAAACCTAGGAAGAAGAAACTAAAAACTTTTGTAATTTTAATCTTTTATTATAATTTCTATTTTTACTTGTTACTGTAATTTGTTAAAATTTCTTTGTAGAAAGTAACAATAGTTAATTAATCTCCAATTTCTTGCTGATAAATAATAACTGTTCCCAAAATTTTTTGCAACATGGCATGTAACGTTTTGGTCATAAATTTCTTTTATTTACATGAATATTTTTTCTTGCGTATTCGTTCCGGTTTGTTCATGTAAACACAAATCTGAGAAACGGGCGGACAAGCAAAATTTGCATTTTTTGAAACTTGCCGAATGCAAAATAGCTTCGAAAAATAATTATTTGTTAGCAAAAAATAGAGGTGAACTGATGTTAGTTTCTACACATAGATGAAACATATACAAATTACACTTTCATGTAAAAATTTAAATTCTAATAAAACTTTAAACTAACAAACTTATATGCATTTCACTCCAAGTTCGCCCACCCTATGTATTCTTCCTATCATGATTGTGTGTACAGTATGATACATTTAAGTGTCTTGTGAAGAGTTCTCGTTAGTTCTGTTTATTTTAAACGTTGTTATATTTTTAAACTCTTCATATCGCCTTTCACAAAGTAGATAAAAAAATACATATTTAACTACTTTACAGTAGTATCTTATATTAGCTTAAAATCAAAATTAAGAACTAGTGCACTTACTAATATATGTAATAAATTTCATTTTTAGCTTGGTTCTATGTTGGTGTTAAAACTTTAATTACAAACACAAGTCTAAAATGTGGACCAGCCAAATGACTTATTTTTTCGATATTGGCTTGAAATGATATCAAAAAATTGATAAAAATGTTCATTTGCATTTAAAGTCTTAAACATTGAGTAAATAGTCCCATTTATATAAATAGGAAGTCATTTTACTTTGTGAACCTAAGATTACTTTAATCATAATTTTTGGATTTTAATAATTAGGATAAAATTATTCAATATCTTAAATATTTGAAGTTATTCGGCTGCGCCACATTACAAATTTAACTGATATTATTTCTTAATTTTAAATTCATTAATTTTAAAAGAGTGTGTCTAGCCCTAAGGTTTGTTTTTCATTACTACAGAGATTTATAAATGTTAATTCTTAAAAACAATCTCGTATGTATATATTTTGTTGAATATTAGTAATTACGTAATAATACTACAATTTATGAAAGTCCTGTACTAAAAATTTTCTTGTTATTTAATGAACTTTACTTTGTAATCAGTTTAATTTGAAGTTAATCCATTATATGTCAATATATAGGGTAACATGTCAATATAATAATATATATAATTCTAATCACCTGACAATACTTCCAAACACGTGTAGTTCTTTTTTATTCAGAGGTTTCATTATCATAAATGTAAATATAAAATTCTTCACATTAATTATCCTAAAGTATAGATGATAAATTATACCTGTAATTTATTGGTTTCTACCTATATTTTCGTTGCCGTCACCTAAGTTTTAGGATAATATTGTGGAATTGATTAGTTTCATAACAATTTTTAGTACAGTTGATTTAGTAGAAATAAAAAAGACTGTAACCTATGGCCAAGCATTTTGATAGTAAGTCAAAGCTATAGTTTTGTTTTATAAACAAATTATGAAAATAAAAATAAATATATAGAAAAGTGCCTATTATCATAAAGTAAATATTTTAAAATAGAGATAAATTGTGAATTCTGGTAGTCTAGAAAACCACACAATAGGAGGAGTGTAAAAAAGTACTATTGTGTGTGATGTTATTACTGTTGTTCAATTTAATGATAAGGCATTCAAATAATCGGTTGTTTTTAAGTATCGTCTTAGGAGGTGATATGTATTGGTACTTCAGATTTTAGATTTATATAAATGTTCTGACACACACACACATAAATACATAATGGTACTCAAACTACTATGATTCAATAATCTATATATATGGAATCTTTACATCTTTCAAAGTTGTATATTTCTTAAAATATTACATTCTTCGCAGAATGTCTTGAAAATTATTTCTCTTATCAATATTACACATGTTCTTGATGACTGTTTCAAAGATACAGAGGCTACAATTTATTAAGAAAACTTATTTAAAATTGTAAAACTGTTTTTGCTCTATATATCTTTAGTAGTAAAGCCAAATCTTTCCAACATTTTCGTAGTAGAAACTTATGGTACAAATCGAAAACTTATGAATGGCTGATTGTATAAAAATATCTCATGGAACTAAACGCATTGCATTTTTACAGTCTATAATCATGATTTACATATAAATTTTTTATAATTAAAATTCAAACATTAAAACAGAATAAAGAATATCTTTTCTTTGAGTTATGGATGTTCAGTTTTCATTACTTCCATCAACATATACTCAATTTATTTATTTATTTAACATGTTCAGTTTAATATAATTAAAGTAGATTAGAAAGTTTTTAATTTGCAGAAGCAGTATATGAAATTTTATGGGACCTTGATAATAATAATTTCTATGTTCTTGATGCTCTTGAAATCTATTACCCTTATAATGTAGATATTAATTGAACAAACTAAGAAGGAGGACGATCTCGTTAAAAGTATAATGTGAGGTATCGAATCCAGAAGTTTTCATTTGATGAGGAAAAAATTTCAAATATTATTGCTCAAAAGATTACCACAGTTTTTAGTTATGCTAGCTAGGATTGTCAATATCACGAAACATAATGTGCTAATAGGATTAAGCATATCTGATTAAATTTGCCTTGTACTTACAGTTTTAATGCACTTTAGTGATGCTTATACTTTTCAGGAAAATCTTAGAGTGATTAATAGTCATTATGCACTTGGTTACTAATCAATAGTTTCTAATCCAAATACTAACTTGAACTGAAAAAAAATCGATAGATTTTATTGATGAAATTTAATTAAATAACGGGTCCATTTTAATATACATAGTACCTAATTAGATTGATAAATATATATTTTTCTGTAGATAGGTTATAAAAATATGGGGTCACTTGAAAGGATGCATATTATTGTTGTTTGCACACTTTGTAAACGTGGTTTACTTATAAATGTAAAATGTAACATCAATGATATCGAGTTTGAAAAGAATACAAGCACTAAAAGTTGTATATACTAGCCTTATGTATTTTTTATTTTTTATATTGTCTTAAATATGTTCTTACTTGCTTAGGTACTTAAATATTTATTAACTTCTTTGTATAATGATTTGTTTGTTACTTATTCACTGTATACATTTGTATATACATTTTTAAGGAAACTTGGTACCGATTTTATTAGAATACAAATCTTGTTTTTTTTCAACCTTGGTAATTCAGCAACCACTATTTGTTTTATTGTACTGTAGATTAAAATGGATATAATATCCATCAAATGGAATATTTCCACAGGAAATATGGAGTAGCCTTATTGCCAAGGTTGCAGTATGGATAAATGAAAGTACTAAAAATTGCACATAATCAACACACTGTTCTCTGTTTACATCACCTCTTTTAAATATAATAATTTTACAATGTTAGAATATGTGATACTGAAGTTGTCAAAATAAAACTTTGATTCAGGAATTGCAATTCAAAAGTAAGCCTTATTTTTAATGAATACTTTTTATTGATCATCACATTTGTTTGAATTGCTAACCTAGAATTAACATCAATTGAAAATTTGTTATACATATTTCGAAACATAAACATTTAGATCTTTAAATATTAACAGAGTTCTATTAAATATATAGTAGAGGTATATCTATGTTATAAAATTGTGCCAAGAATAAATTAAAGTATTAAAAACTAGATTGTTTATTATTGTAGTAAATCTATATTAGTAGTATGTAATAATAATAATTTCCTAATTAATTGGAATATTAAGTGGCTATTACATAGGTTTGTATAATTGAGATGTCGGCATGCATCAAAACTGTGCTGGAAGACAATTACTATTAAAATAATAGCTGACTTGCCGTTTACTTGAAATGAAAAAGAATGGCGTTATGTAAGCTATTTTTCTAAATAATTATTGCAAATAACCAATTCTCATAAACTTGTTTCTTATTGCTTTTAAATTTCCTTGGAGGGGAAGTAGTAATTTTAGACTGTGTTTAAAAGTAAACCATATACCTACAATATTCTTCAGTGATATTATCTTGTGAATATTAAACAATAAGTCACGATATCAATATCGAGTATTAAATACGTAGGTAAGTGAGAAGTTTTTAATTAACGTAAAAGTTAATCTTATTCGAACAATAACTAATTTAATAGTAAAGGAAATATGAACTTTTGGTTGGAAGAATTACTGAATAATAGTATTCGTTGAAAATAGTATTACCAGTCAATTTTGTTAAAATTTGTTTAAAGCAATTAGAACACGACTTTAATTACTATTCGATGTTAGAGTGCCAAATGAGCCGTGTCAACAGTGTATACAGTTAGTTTGTGGTCTTATAGGAATCAATAAAATGAAAATTTAATTATTCGCACCATTTGCTTCTAGAGACGTATTTAGATTACATATAGAGTAGGAAACTTAATTAAAATGAATTATGACGTATCCAATGTTCTTGGCACCGGCAAAGTATCACCGAGAAAGAGGTACTTTCATAGCCATGGGGTAAATAATTCAATTAACGTGCTTAATTTTCATGTGCCAACGAATTTGGTATAAGGTGGCCGTAATTGGACTTGTATATGTATACCTTTTATTTCTTACATTAATCCGATATAAAAATTATTCCAAAAACCGATAGGAGATTATGCTAGTTTTAGCGGCTCATGTCTTTAAAATTAGTTTAGTAAAATTAGGTATGATCTCTTGAAACTATTTTCAAAACTTTACGGTGGTGCTAATAGTTTTAGATTCATTTTTCCTCGAGTTAAGCGTTAGATCAGATGATAGGTATATATAGAAATTTCAAAAATGCACATTACTTTCTGGTACGCATATACTTTGTGTCTTCTGTGCAAAATATTTTAACTTTCTACCTTAAAAAAAATATGGTGCGTTTTATAATCGATGGCGTCTTATACTGAGTAGGTAAATGCGGTATTTGAATTTCGCAGTATAGGTATCAAATTTATCTCTTTACATACCTACTTTTTGTATGGTCCTAATTTTTTAACAGTTAGCTAACAATTATGAGGGTAAAATTTACAGAAATAAATTGCAAATTGTTTCAACATTTACTGTTATACGGTTGACTTTCGCATGGTGAGGTTGTGTGTGTGGCTACCGAGCGAATACGTAGTAAAAAGTGCGACGAGGTTAAATTGTTAAAACTAAATAAACGCATGGACTTTATAAATTGTTTCCTTTTGTGAATTTTGAGCACAATTAAACATGAAATGGCAAATCAGCAAAACTGTTTTATTACTCGGATGACACATCCAAACTCGGGCATGTATTACGAACCAAACTTGCAATTACAACTGTCACAGCAACCAGGCCAGTGTCCATCCCACATGCAACCAATGGTACCGATGGCTCAACAAAACTATGATGTATCATCCTAATGTTACCAGCATGGAACAACACAAGTGTCACAGTCAAGGCAACTTTATTGTATATTAGAGTGAAATTTATGAAGACTAACTTACACAAGAATTACGCCAAACTCAACCGTTTAAACCGCGAATTATTGTCCACCCATTTAATGCTTTCACAGACACTTCATCCCATAGAGCTAGACTTAATCCTTG
>JAWQRP010004608.1:0-11658 GCA_033557875.1 Quadriops clusia | reverse complement strand
AAACGCGTCAGGAATAGTGAATTTAATTTTTATAAAATAAGGACTTAAACCCAGGATTATAGAAACATTTATTAATATTAGTAATAATAATAATAATAACAATAATAATAATAATAACTTTAAACTTGTTTTGCTTTATGTTCTTCTTTAGAATGAGAAGGCCGCAAGCCGATCGTGTTGGCAAAGCATGAAGATCGCGCAAAGCACGACCCGAATGTCTAGTAATGCAATAAATAACAATTATACCAATATAATACACAATAATGATGCCAATATTATAACAAATAATCCATAGCTCAAATTCGAGACAGTCATAATAAGCTATTGTTTCGGAAGCTTGCGTGGAATTATCGGTATAATAGGTATCGATTATTATTGAAAACAATCGCCTTAAAAACCGATTTCATTGGACAATTACCTACTACATTTATTGTGACTCATTCTGCTTAATTGTACATACATCTCGCTTTGTTTCTGATTATTGCTCGTTCGCAATTATTATTTCGCGTTATTATTTCTTCACTTTATTATTTATTCGCATTAATATGTCGTCGTATTCTTATTTATTCGCATTCTTATTTATTCGCATTATTATTTATTCGTATTATTATTTATTCGTATTATTATTTATTCGCATTATTATTTATTCGCATTTTTATTTATTCGCATTATTATTTCGTCATATTCTTACTTATTCGCATTATCATTTCTTCGCGATATTATTTCTTCACATTATTATTTATTCTCATTATTTTTGCCTTTTTGGCTATAGTTGCGTCATTACGACTAACGTTACCTTTACATATCATAAACGCAAATTGATTTAGTAATTGATGTAGGCAGAAAGAACGGTAATACCTAGATAATACCGTGCACATTTTCGAATTAAGCACAAGTCGAGATGAAAAGCATAAATACAGTTTCTCGTTCGATCTGCGGGTAACAGTATATGCCTGAATGATGTGCATTCACATGACGAACGGAAACTATTGAGGTATTCGTAAGTAGGATGTCGGTACATGATTTCCAGCTTGCCACGGCCGCAAATGTTAATAACGTGTGCGCTTTATTTGCTCATTTAAGAGCAGTTGCGTTTGTTTAATTCTAAATTAATATTGGAATGGTGAAGGGAAAGTGTCTCTTACGAACTTGAAATTTTACGTTAGGATATTGACTCTTTGTTTGAATAGTAGGTACCTATATAAGTCAATATGTTATGATTGGTGACGTCTGATGGGAAATTCGAGTGAATAAATATTTAAATCGTGGAGAAAGTATTCATTTTTTTATATAATATTATTACATATTATAATAGCATTTTTAATCATAATTTTAAAATCGAGCAGATTTGATCGCGCGCCTCCGCCAATTGTGCTACTCCGGAGAAAGTCCGAACGAAGATTCTACATTAAATCGCTTCTGTGCAAATAGCCGACAATGAGCTGTAAACCTGCGCATTCAATTAACTCCTCTTCTCACGATGCAACAAATAATAGCACGTAAACTCGGAGAAGTGAAAATGAAAAAAATGGCTGCAAAATGCATCTGCAGTACTCATAATGACCTAGAGACATACTAAAGAGGAATTCATTAACAGCAGACTGCACAGTTCGTGGACGTTTTTCCTATTCGTAATTGAACGGTTTGTGGAAGTCTCACGAGTATATATTTTAAATTGATACATTTTTTGCCTTTTGAAATGATAACGATTTTGTTACAAGATAAATGTTGAATTTAAAAGATACAATTTTGATTTAAAACACATTTTTGGTTTACAAGATACATTTTTGGTTTAAAAGATAAATTTTTGGTTTAAAAGATACATTTTTGGTTTAAAGACAAATTTTTGGTTTAAAAGATACATTTTTGGTTTAAAAGATACATTTTGGTTTTAAACGATAATTTTTTGGTTTAAAAGATAAATTTTTGGTTTAATAGATAAATTTTTTGTTTAAAAGATAAATTTTTGGTTTAAAAGATACATTTTTGGTTTAAAAGATACATGTCTGGTTTAAAAGATAAATTTTTGGTTTAAAAAATAATTTTTGGTTTAAAAGATACATTTTTGGTTTAAAAGATACATTTTTGGTTTAAAAGATACATTTTTGGTTTAAAAGATATATGTCTGGTTTAAAAGATAAATTTTTGGTTTAAAAGATACATTTTTGGTTTAAACGATAAATTTTTGGTTTAACAGATAAATTTTTGGTTTAAAAGATAAATGTTTAGTTAACAGCTAGTGTTTTGTTTGCTCATGCATTAGTTTACGAACCTGCAAAACGACTTCAAGCGAAATCGATAGCTCTCTTAATCTGTAGCAATTACCATTACTAAATACACATACACAACGCTTCGAACGCGGATTGCCTCCCAGCAATAATTTCAATCTCGTCTCGAGCAAATAGATACACTTTTTGCTAAATAAACCTTCTTCATAGGCGACGAACTACGTGGAAACAACCTATTTACCTACTCTGCGGCGCATGTAATTTAGATTATAGGAATCGTCGATTCCGGAATGATTTTTTAATAGCGAATTAACGAAATGTTTTAAATGGAATAGAGCTACGTGACTTGAGGCGTGAATATCCCTTACACAGTGAAAATGACATTGTGTGGCGCAATTATGCGTCCTTAGCACTTTTCGAAACATTAAACAGCGAATGTGTTGTATTGGAGCGAAACAATAAATGATTTAATTTGTAGCAATAATATTTGGGGTCGTAGTGATACAATAAATATCAAACTACCAACAATAAGTATCATTTAGCCATCAATATACATAATTCAACGATCAATAAATATTGTTGTTTTAATTAAAAATAAAGGGACGCACTTACCTCAATAGTTTTCTCGTAGATTAAATATCCATAATACCACAGAACATACCACGTGAACATTTTTTTAAAATTGAAAATTTGCTTTAAGTTGAAATTTTCCTTTCTTAACTTGGTATTGGCACTTGGTTACAATATTTAATTACAATTTAATTATAATGTTTAATTAAAATTATTATTTTTAATTAAAATTATTATGTTTAATTAAAATTATTATGTTTAATTAAAATTGTAATATTTAATTAAAATTATAATGTTTGATAAAAATGATAAAATTTAATCAAAGCAATAAAACTTAACGAAAATAATAAAATTTAACTAAATTTAGAATGCCCTTAATTAAAAAAAATTACAGCATTTGACTGGGTTGACATTCAATGCTTAAGATCGGGGTACATCTACAGATGTCTACGGGCAACTGTCACTATCAAAACCTTTCAAATAACTTGATGTGCATCCAAGGCAGATGCAGAAAGTTCGCAAGCACACTAAAAGAGAAACAGCAAACAACACTTGCTCTACCTATGGAGCGGCCGTCCATCGGAAAAATGTTTTCCTTCTTCGATAGCGTGCACTCTCCTATGCAAGTTCATTTACCTTGACACTGGCAATAGTATCTCTTCTCTCATTTGCGCTATGCAGTTTGAATAGAACTTGCTGCCGCTGCATTTCTGGTATCTAGGACACCGTGAATTCGCGGGTGTGCGAGCGAGACAGCGCCATATTTCTTCGCGGCTTCCCCAAGCACGGAAAACGTTGAAGCACGCAGATTGGTAGAGGAAACTGTAGTATAGATGTATATATCTAGGAGATAAGGTGTTTGCTTTTACTATATAGTATTATTCTTTTTGGTTGAATGAATTTATTTACTTATTAGTCTTTGAAAAAATTAGTCGAAAAACGTTCTTTTTGGAACGAAACTGTCCCAAAAATATAAACTTGTTTACTCCAAAAATAATGTCTTTTTTCCAAAAAAGTTTTAACATAAAAAAAGTTTATCAAAAAAAAAGTTTATCCAAAAAAAAGTTTATCACAAAAAAGTTTTTCCCAAAAAAGCCATACCATTGAATGGTTAGCCATATCATTGAATGGTTGGTCATACCATTTAATGATTGTCCAAACCATTGAATGATTGTCCAAACCATTGAATGATTGGTCATACCATTGAATGATTATCCATACCATTAAATGATTGGCAATACCATTAAATGATTGGCCATACCATTGAATGATTATCCATACCATTAAATGATTGGCAATACCATTAAATGATAGGCCATACCATCGAATGATAGGTCATACCATCGAATGATTGGCCACACCTTACAAATCGTTTCCTCGTCATAACATTATTAGTAAAAGCTCAGAGACTTCCTTAAATGTTTTATGTTAATTCCAAATGTGTCTACCTTTAGGTGAAAGCATTAACTTTCAATAAAAATACCTATAGAGCCTTTGTATGGATTAGTGTTGTTAGATGTGCATTAAATCGCCTATCGTATACCACAGAGTACTTATACCTGTGCTTGTACTAAAGATCCAACTTGGGAAGTGCCTTACACTTAACTGCTATGTTGTCATGAAGATATTCAATGACACTTCTGCTCAGGTCAAATTCCATATATAACTTCCGATTTCACTATAATGGGTCAATTTTCCCAAGATGCAGAAGAGGAAACTACCTACATTCAATTTAAAAAATAATTCAATTTAAAAATATATTTGTGTTTTGTAGAATTAAGGACATATTTTCGAACCAGCCAAGTTTTTTGTAATCCAGGGCAAAAACCTAATAACATCTGTATAGAGTCCTGGTTTTCCAGGAAGAGCACAACCAATTCCATTGGAAATCACCCCAATAACTTCGTATTTATTTTGGGGGGTTTTCAGCTGCATAGGGCCCCCACTGTCCCCTTGGCAAGCGTCTCCTTCACCGTGTAAATAACCAGCACAAAATAGTGTGGGAGCTATTGGACCCCCACAAAGGGGGCGGTCCAAAACGGGGACTTTCAGTTTTTGGGGTTGGCAGGATGGTTTTCGTTGGCCATAAAATGTTTTTCCCCAGCCTACTATGGTTGCGTATCTTCCTCTATATGTTGTCTCTGATCTTCCATTGAAACCTATTAGAATTACAAAATAAAGTTATAATATATTATATTATATATTATATATTATATTTTATATTATAAGATTATATAATATTATATATTATATTTTTTATTATATTATATAATATTTCCTATATATTTTTTATTATATCTATTATATAATATTATATACTATATTATGAAATATTTTTTTAGGAAATATAGTTAGTTATACTCAGAAGCTTTTTCCCAATATGCATTAAATCAGAATACTCACTATAAACTGGCAAACAAACAGGTTGGACATGTCGATTGAAGACGATCCTCATATTCAACTTCAAAAGCATTATGTCCCCGTTAAAGTTGGTTTTGTTGTACTTCTGGTGCTTTATTATCTTCGTCACTGAGAAAGTCGTAGTAGAGCTATCAGCCTGGCACATGTCGTGTTCCCCCAATCGAACCTTTAAAAGGTTTGTTTGAAGGTTTTTGATTAAACAATGACCAGCAGATAAGATAAAAAGGTCTGAAATAACTGATCCACCACACAAGAATGTTCCATTGTAGACCAACATAGCTAGCCAAGGAAATTCATGTTGGCTTACTCTTGTGCCCCCTACAATTCGGGATTGAGTGTCTAGATTGGGTACACCACATTCTGTATTAAAAAAGAAATAAAAATTGAGAAAAAAAAATTAAAAAATAAAAAAAATAAATAACAAATAAAAATAAAAAATAATAATAATAAAATAAAATAATAAATAATAAAAAAAAATTAAAAAAAAATAAAAATAAAAAAAAATAATAAAAAAAATACAAATGTCAATAAACAAATTAAAATGAAAAATTCGTGGAATAATCTATACTCATATACCTACACAGTAATGACCACTTAATAGGTACAAATTAATATATTGTATTAACGTATTTACTAATGTAAAGCGACTAATTTTGATAATAACATAATTTGTGAACTATTACCTGATAATGCCTACTCAAATATCTCATAATACGTACAATAAGGTAATTAATTCTTAGTAAAAGAAATGAATGTTTAGACAGCTTACCGCATTTTTCTGATGCATCCTCAGTGATAGTCCTATACGATAAGTTTATATACTGAGTGTTAGAAGAACGTTCGTCTCGACTCATCAAATCGCTGAAGCTCCAATGCACAATAAACCCAAATAAACAGAAATAGAAGGTTTTCCGGGAGCTTGAGTTCATTATCCAATATTACCTCAAATGCGGAATTATCCCTGTAGCACATAATACCACATATAATAATACTGTTGCTCTTCTTGCGGCACTGTTGTTCAGGCTATTATGTGTAACGAATTAGATCTAACAATAGGCAAGAGGAGTACCCTCATAATTTCCACAAGTTCGGGTTTAAGCAGAATTGTGTAATTTCTTATCGTTATTACATCATTTACCGTGCGCCTCATTATAGGATTTCACTTTGTTATTATGTATTAGCAATTTTTTATTATAATATAATATTTTGATATGTATACATTTTTTAATATTTAATATTTAGTTTTTTAATATTTTAAAATATTTTTATGTAGAATATTTTATTTTAAGAATTTATAAGCATAATATATTAGGCATAATTTATTAAGCACAATTTATTAGGCATAATTTATTAAGCACAATTTATTAGGCATAATTTATTAAGCACCATTTATTAGGCATAATTTATTAAGCAGAATTTTAGACATACAGATTGTAGAACAGATTATTCAGTACAGAATAAAAAATAATTCAAGTCTTGAAGCAATAACAAGCATCTTTGGTATTGTGCGAAATCCAGTTTATATGAGGATTTATAGCGGTAAAAAGGGCCGTCCCTGGTTTTTGCGTGCAATCATTGCGATCAGTTAAGATACCAATTAATTCGTAGACTCCACTATAAGAACGGTACATGACTGGTCCGCCGGCGTCGGTCTAAAAATTAAATTAGATTAAATTAAATCAAGTTACATTAAATAAAGTTAAATTAAATAAAGTTAAATTAAATGAAGTTAAATTAAATGAAGTTAAATTAATTGAAGTTAAATTAAATCAAATTAAATTAAGTCAAGTTAAATTACATAAAATTAAATTAAATAAAATGAAATTAAATAAAATAAATAATAAAAAAAAATGAAGTAGCAATAAACTCACTTTACAAACAACACTAGGTATCCCAACAATCCCTAAACATCCCTTATCTTTGCTTACAGCAGTTGGATCAAAAGCTGACTTCGAACATTCCCCTTGGTCCAACACAGGAAGACCTAACTTTCTAGGTCTACAAGAAGAGACCAATTCTCCATCGCCAACGGGGCCTTGAGACCAACTTACAAGAGTGGCTACTTGCCCCAGGTAAGTGCTTCCTGTAATAATGGAATTATTCTAATCTGAAGTAATTAATATGTAATATCAATTATCACTCTGGTGCTAACCCCGCTTACTCATTGGCTTTATACTATTCTGATAATTATTATTGTAACTATTATGTATGTACTTTAACACACTTGCTTAGTAATAACGGGGAGTCATGAACTATTAATTGAACAACTGACTATAAAAGTACAGCATTTAATATGCTGTTAAAATTGTAATGTATATTATGAAGTGTATAATAATAATAATAATAATAATAATAATAATAAGCATCAGCATCAATATATGAACAAGAAGTAAAAGCTTCTTCTTTTAAAGATTATTGTTCTTCAAAATTATAATTAATCCAATATTATTATACATTAAAGATTATTATTCATTTCAAATAGTAGCTATAAATAATTTCGCGTTTTCATCTTTTATTGCCATTGTCATGGGAAGACTAAGGCAATGAAATAACCCAGAGCCATATAACGTTTAATTTTTATGGTCCAAACGTTTTCCGTTAAGAGAATTTGTAGTTGACACATATTGAGCAAATTGAACCATGAATTGTTCGAAGAGAAAGTCCACGTAAACGTTTACCTGGCGTCGATAGGCAAATGGGAGAAATTCTCCTCTCGATTGACACTAGATTACTCAGCTTCAATAGAGCCAAGTCGTGGGCTCTATTTCCTGGACCAAAGTCCGGATGCAACACTACTCTCTCTACACTGATGTTGGTTGACGAAACGTCAGGGGCACAGCGATCGAAGACGCCTAGGTTGACTTTCAGGTCGTAGGGGGTGAACCTATTAAAATTATTTTATCATATAAATTTATTATTGAAATAAATAAATATTTATGATACTTATAAATAAATATTTATGGTTCTAATAAATAAATATTTATGATACTAATAAATAAATTTTTTCCTTTTTTCAAAAATCTTAAACTTAATTAATATAATAATTTATTTATTTTCTTTTCTTGGGATATGAAGTCCTTATTTTAATTACAAAATGCTTATAGGTAAAACAATTTATTGCTTTCGATGCTTATTCACATCTTTTTCAAGAGTTACATTGTTATTATGGCATATCTCAAAACATATGTCTGAGGGACCTAATTAATATTTGAGTCTTATTAATATTATTTTTACGGCGTACGTTTATAAGTTTCATTGGATAAGATTATTGTAAAGATTGGATAAGTTCTCTACATCACGCCCATCATTTACAGTTGAATTATCTAGTCTCTTAATATGGATCATTTCTAAAAATAAACGAACTTTTTCATTATTTTCTTTCGCTAAAATTTGCGGATTTTTGAAATCGAAATAATGATCATTTTCTTCACTGTGCTTACTAAGTGCTGTATTTTGTTGATTCTTCCCAGTTACACTTTTGACATATGCCGTAATAATAATGTAACTCTTGAAAAAGATGTGAATAAGCATCGAAACGTCGAGTTAAAATAAATTGTTTTACCTAAAAGCATTTTCTAATTAAAATAAGGACTTCATATCCCAAGAAAAGAAAATAAATAAATTCTTATAAAAAAATATTTATGATCCTAATAAATAAATATTTATGACACTAATAAATAAATATATATAAATAATTTATTATGATCTATTGGGCGCACTTTCTTAAAGTCAATAATTACCCCAGCAAAGGTGAAGCCGCTGAAATAACGTATCTATCATTTATGAGAGTTGCGGGAATTGCTGCTAATTCTTTGACGTGGATTAAAGCAGCCCAGGGGAACTCGTAACCTTTTAAAAACTCTCCTCCTAGTAATCGACCTTCTTGGTTTGCAATTCCACATTCTATGAGACAATTTAATATTAACAATTAATTTTATATTTAAAAAAATAATTATAATACCAGAAAATTCAATTATATTAAATAATACTATAAATATAATATGTTTTCTAAAGAATTACATATGTACTTACTGCACTTGCAAGAACTGAGCAAAAGGTCCAACAAACCTTTGCTCTTCGATTGTTCATTATTTTTATCTTCATTCTCTATGGCGCCTATTATGACTAACACTGCAGAAAGAACAAGGAACAATACCGAAAGAAAAGATGGACCTTTTTGAACCATCTTTGATTTATTTTATTTTAATTTAGTTTATTTTGGTTTGATTTACTTTATTTTGATTTAATTTACTTTAGTTTGATTTAATTTACTTTATTTTGATTTAATTTACTTTACTGTATTTACATCTGCACTAAACTCCGAGAGGTCACCGCACTGTTCTGGTATCACACTAACTTGTTCTCCTGTTCTCGAATCTTGTTTTCTGATATTGCAGAAGAAATTTGCATTTTTATTATTGTGTATTATGTGTGTATATCCTTGAGCGCAAATGTATAACAATTTATTATATTATTTTCTTGATTTATATATTTTATAATCATTTATTTCAAAACTGATTAATAATAACTTATTTTAACATACAGTTTTGCTACTCTGTAGTTTTACTATTACTGTAAGCAATAATCAAAAAACCCCATTTAAACATACAAAATAATTAAACGGCTACAACCGTTCAAATTAATAATTGTACCAACTTAGGCAACCAAATATACAATGGTTATTCAAAGGCATTATTTAAACCTTATTAAATACACCTATGTTTAATTCAATTGTAATGCATTAATTATGATTTGCTTTTACTAACAAGAAAACTGACTCATTTTATAACGACTATAATGAAAATACCACATAATGCGCCTATACAACAGCGATAAAGACCAATATATACATACATACATACATCCATACATACGCCTCTATTTATATGTAAATTCAAATCAAGCGCGCTTACGCAACGCATGCACTCTGGGAAATCCGTGTTTGTTTACATGAGTCCGTCTCCGTCGCACCCGCGCGCCTTCCCATCTTCCTTCTCGCTCCCCGACTGACAGTTCTGTCAGAATTGCGCAGAGACACACAAGCCTAGTCGAGTTCAATGTTTTAATTTCATAAACGTCATCAAAAACCGAATCGCATGGTCGACACGAGTATTGGAATTGTGTGCGTGTAATGTCCGGCGTGATTTAAACGTGAAAATGCTCACGACAAACGATTTGGCCGACTTTTGTGATTATGGCTACAGTGGTTCCCCGGAATCTCCAGCTGACTGCTTTATGACAGGTAAGAATACTGGACAATACGCCTCTTATTTATAAATTTAAGCGGAAAATCGTCTCTTTTAATAGAAGTTTTGTCGGCGAATTCTTGGCAAGGCTTTCGATGATTTCCAGGCTTGCTAGGATGTACGTCAAAAATGTGGGGATATGTCAAAATGATGACTTTTGTTGGAGGTGACTTAACCTTAGCGTACTCTTCTTTTTATTAATTTTCCCTTTGGTAGTTCGTTGACGGTTGATTGACAGTTGCTTGACAGTTCCTTGACAGTTACTTGTCGGTTACTTGACAGTTACTTGTCAGTTAGATGACAGTGACTTCACAGAGACTTGATATTTACTTGTCAGATAGTTGATAGTTGCTTGACAGGTAGTTGACAGTTGCTTGACAGGTAGTTGACAGTTGCTTGATAGTTACTTGTCAGATAATTGACATTTGCTTCACAATTAGTTGTCAGTTATTTGACAGTTCTGTCAATTACTTGACAGTTGTAGGACAACTACTTGTCAGTTAGTTGACAGTACCGTGACAGTTAGTTGACAAGTGCCGTCACCTTTTGCGTTAAGAGTCATCGCCACTTATGGTCAAAGTAAACATGGGCACGTTTAGATATACATCTAAATATGCACATAAATCTGTCTAAATATGCATTTAAATATATCTAAATATACATTTAAATATATCTAAATATGCATTTAAATATATCTAAATATGCATTTAAATATGTCTAAATATGCATATGAATGTGCATAGCGATTTTTCAGCAGATTTTTTCTTAAGAGCACCACTTGTTGGTATTAACATTAGCAAATATGTATTGCGATAAATTAACCCGTTTAATAAAACGATAAAAGATAACATTTTTGATGTTTGCTTAACTTCACATGTTTCGTTGATAAATAACAAATTTTCCATGTGTATTTGTATAAAGAAAATTGAAAAAATAAATAGTTTATATACACAAGGATAGCAGCAATTCGAGTCCCACATTAAATAAAACAATTTAGAGAAAATGCAAGATAAAAAAAATAGTATATAATAATAATAAAAATAATAATAATAATATTATTATATTTTTTAATTTTGGGTATTTAGAGTCTATAAATGAACTTTTTTGTTTTCAAAATATTTATTTCGACGTTTCGCCTTTATTATTAAGGCATCATCAGGATACAAAACTTATTAATAACAAAATTAAAAATG